>BMAT01005477.1:921957-932572 GCA_019649035.1 Elysia marginata | reverse complement strand
CCCCCCCCCCCCCCCCTATTGAATAAGACTACCTTTATATTCCAAATACTTATAATTCCTGAGCTGTGTTTAAAATGGGACAAAAAATATCTATTGCAAAACATAAGAAAATGAGTTCTAATCCAACATTTATAAGAGACAGTTTAAAATATATATCTAGAAAAAGGCTTCTTATGAAATATTTTCCAAGCATAACATATGTATGTATTTGTTTCAATTAAAAAGCTGGCAGCCGTGTCATGTTGTAGAAAATGTACATCAAAACTAAAGCCCTTGTTACACTGGTAAACCTTATAACAAAGGTATTTACCTTTCTGTTTTCTTCATATCAGTTATCTTATCTGTTCGAAGTTTTTATTTAACTTTAACTTGCACTTTTTTTTTCAGGCCAAGCTTCATCTGTGCCAAAAGACACTTCAATCCCCAGTAACTGGAGGGAGACGGAGCAAACGCCAGTGAAGGTGATACCAGCAGAGGATCCTGTCATTGTTGACCAGGTTTGTTAGAACATTCTAGTTAAAAGTCATGAGGAAGTTACCTGGTTTCATGAATAATTTGGTGTTTTCATATTTTGTTCATAGCTTCATCAATGCAGAATGCAGATTTGAGTGATTCAAAGACACTCTTCTTTTATACGCAGAGTGCAAACACGACCATATCAATATCTTGCTTTTATTTAAAGAATGCAGCATTATTTAAAGCATTTTTAGGGTTTTATTTTCATATTTAAAAAAATTATAGATAATGTTCATAAAGGTAACATAAAGAATAAAAGAAGCTCATTCTAGTCTTTAATTTTTACTGATTTAGGTCCAAACTAAACAAAAGATAATAACAGGAATGGTTATAAATGATTCAGTCGAAAGAATATTAGAATTGACTTGAGACACCAATTTAGGCTCAGTCTTAAACTGTTCAACATTATCAGACACATGTTCTATTTCCTTTCTGAAAAATGGCTTTTAAAAATGAGCAAAATTTTGGTATTTTACCATTTTCTCTGATATTTCAAGTCCAAGCCCATCGCTATAAGTCTTGAAATATGTGTCATTCAGCATAAGCCCATTTACTTATCAGAAGCACCTAATGATCTGTAAGCTCAAGATCATAGAGTATTATAGTAGATGAATTTATTTCACCAGGTTTTTGAGGCTGAAACAGAGGCTGCGGGAGATTCAGAGGAAGAGGACATGGCAGAATGGAGAAGACAGCGTCAAGAAGCTGCACAAACCAGAGTAAGTCAGTGCTTATCTATGATTTCTGACTTCCAAGATTTAGAGGCTGATATATGGTTTTTGGATTAGGCTTTCTTAGGTTTGAGTACTGAGCTGACCAGCCAATTCAGGCATCGAATGAGTAATTGGCTACGGGCAGTGACATGATATCAATGTAGGTGCTCTTAATCTTTTTAACTGCTGCTCCTCTGCAGGTTCAGAAGGTACGTTGGTAGGTACTTCTGTGTTGAGAAGTGTCTCTAAATGCTTTGAACAAGGTTTTGGTATAAATTTTATTTGAACAGTCTCATTTTCAGAGCTATGTAGAGCCATCTGGAGACGTCTGGAGAAATCCAGAGATGACTGGAGCTGCCTGAAAAGCTGCATTCATATGGACTCTTACTAATTAGAAACATAGATATTGTTACAATAGGCCTAGTTCGACCTTAGTTCAGTATGGATTTGCTAAAAAAACACAAAATATAAAATTTTTTTTATTTAACTTCATATTTAGATGTGTTGTCTTCAGAAATCTCCTTATATCATGGGGAGGTGAGTGGTGGGTGGTGGGTTGTTTGGCAAAGAAGGGGTTAAGATTGGTTTTGAGACATATGCCTCCTGACTATGCTGTATTGTTCAACGCATTTCTTTTTTCTCTTTTAACAACAGGCCAAAATGCAGGAGCAAAGAGAGACGATGAAGCGACTGCGCCAAGAACTTGGGGCTGTGGTTGGGCACAGGGCAATCTTACAGAGGGAAAGGGAGGAGCGAGCTTTAGCTAGGGCTAGAGGGGAAGTAGTTGGAGAGAATGGCAATGAAGGCAATGCAGGTGATGCACCTCAGCTGAAGCAGACTCAGATAATGAATGGTGAAATTCTCAATGGTGGTACTGATGAAGAGAAAGATGCGGCTGACCTTGAAGAAAGAAATCGTATTGAGGATGGTGTAGATCAAAATGGAAAACAAGGAGGCAAATGGAAGAAATTTCCCCAAGTTGAAGTTCACGCACAGAACTACGTTGATGATGAGGCTAAAACAGGAGCCTCAGAATCCGAGTGTGGTGCGTTTAAATGGCCTTACAGTGATACACAACTTGACAAAAACAAACAGGCAGAGGTGGTTGTCAATGGCAGGGCATTGCACAAGACTAATGAACAAAAAAAAAATCAGAAAGGGGTTTTAGCTACTAAAAATATTGTATGGAAAAAAGTATATGCAGAAGTACATCAGCCAAGTCATAAGGGTCTCAAAGTACAACAGAACAATGGACTAAACAATCCTGAAAAAGAAGAAAAATTCACATTTCAAAAGCATGAGGATTGCCTTGCTGAAACAAGCATCTTAGAGAAGGTGCGTCTCGGGTTGGTCGCAGATCCATCAGCCTGTTCAGAAATGATTCAAACCAAAGACTCTGAAATTGTTCCTGGCCTCCCTTACTCTGCACTAAGAGTTTGTTCAGGTGAGCTGAGAAAGTCATTGAGTGTTGGACATGGAGAAAGTGCTAATGAAGCAGAAAATGTTGTTTCAAAATGTTCTAAAGGCCCAAAAGCTAGTGAAGACGTAATGTCTGACTCTTCCACTGTTGTAAAACATTTTTGGCAAAGGCCGGCACCCCCTAGAGTTCACAAGATCAAAGGGCCACTTTACGTAACTCCGGTCAATCTTATAACTGTAGGTTATGTCTTGCAGGGAGGAGATGAAGGCAAGAAGAAGGATGATGATGGTGGTGATGATGGTGATGATGCTGAAGGTGGTAGTGGTGCTGGAGGTAGCAATGATGGTGAACCTGTAGGTGGAGATGTTGAAGTCAATGCTGTGACAAGTAACGACGATGCGGATGTGAGAGTTAAAAGTGGTGGTGGGGGTGGTGGTGAAGAAGCAGGCGCTTGTGGCGGTGAAGAAGCAGGCGCTTGTGGCGGTAATGACCCAGCTGCGCAAAAGGCAATTGTTCATGAAAGTGGTGAAAGAAGGAGAAAAGGAGGTGCACGGCCCCGGTCCAAGACATGTTTTCTATCAGAATCTGATGGTAAAGGGAAAGCTAGAAGTGGTTCTGATCCTGGAGCAGTCATGACCAGGGCCAAGCATTTAACAAATAAGAAAAGGCGCGGCAGATTATCTGAAAGACATGCTGTTTTAATGAAGGCTGATATTAAGAATTTGAAGATGATACAACAGCACATGTTTGCGGGTCAACAACAGTTTCTCAATGAAAGAGTAGAGGAAGTTTTGAGACAAAGGCGGCGTCAAAGATTTCTGAGTGACAGAGATAAGATAAATAATCCTTTCATGTCACCTAACACTGAAGAAAGTGATGATGGTGGACCTGACCCGGATTTGGTTGGAGGATTCCGCTTCTCACCTGAAGACTTAAGTAGTGAGACCAGACCTGCCCGTTCTCCGTCGATGGAAAATTTAGTGCAGTTGGAAGCAGAGCGTACAGGGTCCTTATGGCTTAGAAAACTCCGTAAACGTCCTGGTGGTGCTAGTGGCCCCGTCAAGTCTTTGGCTGTGGGTGGCCTCCCTTTGAGGGAAGTTGGTCAAGCAGAGGATGCACACCAATGGCAAGGTCACTTCACCTCCAGGTCTAACACTGCATCTCGTCGTCAAGTTTCCAGGACTTCAATAGCCACAGCCAGAAGAAGATTCAACAGCGAAGAAATCCTCACGGAACAGGCGCATAGTATTTGGCCTAACTACAGACACACTGCTCCAAACCTGCAAGGCACAAACACTGATGAGATCCGTCCTTTGCCTGACTCCCATCCCTCCAGTTCCATTGCTGCAGGTGCCCACTCTCAACAGAACAGTTCTCAACCTGAGAAAGACCCATGGGTGAAGATTACGCAACATAAAGTGAAAACTAAGGACTCTGAGATTGAGGTAAGCAGAGGTTCCATTTTTATAAGTTGCTAATTTTCAATTAGCGTTAATAAGAGGGCTTTGTTGTTTAAGTCATCTAATTTCTTCATTTTAAAAGATAAAAGAATTTTTTATTACATCAACAGCTCCATTGCAACTAAATCAATACCTGGTTTTGGCACTGATTATTTTGTGTAAGCTTAAGAAAAGGCTCCTCAGCTGTAATGTAAATGAAAATTTGACTTATTTATTACCAACTTCATTTGACCTTAGTGTATTTGATCTCAAAATATCTGTAGATGCATAAAAGCAAAACAAAAAAATAACAATTTAGTGGACACACCCTTTTGAACAATGCAAACTGATATAAAAATAGATTCAAAGAAAAAAAAAATGACTGCATGTCTTGGAAAAAAGAAAATCTTAATCCTGCAAAGTACAAAGCTCCAAGCCATGTATTTGTTGGGACTTTTTCTTTATTCTAATATTACAATGCTCATTGTAGGATTGTAATGACTCAACATAAAGATATATGTTAATCTCTCAAGAAATATAAATTCAACAGATTTGTTAATACTGCTATGTACTTAAGTTAGGCACTCTTCTATTAATGGTAAAATGCTGTCAGCTGCTATTTGTTCAATTTTCACAAACAGCCAGGGGTACAGAGTTGATTATTTTTTTCCTTTATGTTTTACACCAATAATTTTTTTTATTTCCATTTTTAATAACAATTTTGTGTTTGGGTGAACTAAGTTAAAGCTTTTTTTACAAACTTTTAAAAGCTTCATATATGTCTTGCAATTTTCACCACCAAAGGTATTTGTCTTAAAAAATACTTTTTTCTACTCATCCAAACCTTAAAAATTTCATGAAATCATCAATATTTTTGGGAAAGATATTGAAAACTTTGCTGATTTAAAATGTAGAGAAAAAGAAGAAAAAATAGACCCTTTAACAGTGTCTTTGTAAAAAGGAATTTCAACTTCTGACTCATTTGCCATGGATGGGAAACATAACTATTTCTATGTAACGTCAAGGTAACTAAATAACTTAAAACTTCTCCTATAAAAATTGATCTTGCCAAAAAAATTTCACTGTAATTATTTTTTGTAAACCTAAGAAAAGTCTCCTCAACTATAATGAAAATTTAAGACTTATTGTTGAGCAAAATTTTACAGCTTAAATTCTAAAATCTACATACATGTAGTGAAGTTTGTGTCTAATAATATTGGACTCAACTAACCCCTACATTCAATTGATGAAATACAGACCATATATTTCTCTCCTTCAACCTTTATAATTTAATTGTTATACAGTTGAATCCTGTTCAGATAAACCCTGTTTCAGATAAATGTTCAGTTTATATAAACCATAATTTTGGTCCCTTTTCATTTTTTTTTTCTAAATAATGTTTCTGCTTAATATAAACTTTGAATAAAGTTTAAATAAACTTAAAAGTTAACTTTTTTTTAGGCCCTGGGAAGTTTATCCTAATAGGGTTCCACTGTAAAACAAACCCATTTCAAACCACATTGTTTTCAACAAACCCGAAGTGAAGCTGAAACTATTGGTAGTTTTTTCTTAGCCTGATTTTCTGGTATGTTAGTCTCTATCAGTGATAGCATAATCTGTATGCGTGTGAGAGAGAGGGAGAGAGATATATATGTAGAGAGAGAGGGAGAGAGATATATATGTAGAGAGAGAGAGAGAGAGGGGGAGAGAGAGGGAGGCAGGGAGAGAGAGAGAGGCAGGGAGAGAGAGGGAGACAAGGAGAGAGAGGGAGACAAGGAGAGAGAGAGAGGGAGGCAGGGAGAGAGAGAGGGAGACAGAGGGAGGGGAAAGAAGGAGGTAGTCTGAGACGCACACACACACATCAGAACAAAAGATGTCAACGTTGCAGTTCTTAACTCTTGTTCTATTTGAAACAGAATAGATAGTGTTTGTTCAGTGTTTTCTCATTTATCTGGTTTTGGGCCAAGTTCAAAGAGATCTTGCTCTCAACAAACCTTGACTTTTACAAAAGGCATAAGTTATTCCATGAAGTTCATGAGTTTGGAGTTGCACTGTAACTTTCATTGTAGAACATACTTCTTAAAAAATAGAGCATTTTTTTATGAAGGATCTAGCCTGATCTAAACTCTGATTTACTGAAAGTCAGCCTTTTGAAGCAGTCTTGTTTTATTTTTCTTTGTAGATTTCATATGTAAAATACTAGGCTTGTCCATAAATTAACTGGATTTTTTTGACATATTATTTTTATTGAGTTTAGAAAGTGCATCGACTTTCTACCCCATTGAAATTATTCAACGTAAATTTTGAAGTACCTCGATTAACAGGAATATTTTTGCGGACTATGCAAAAATTATTAAAGTTAGAAGTGACAGTTGTCCTATGATTTTTACTTCCAAAAAGATTTTAAAAATTGTCACTATGAATATTGTAGTAAAGTACACTATTATAGAATATCAGTATTAAAGAAAAGAAGCTTTATCTCTCTTGCAGACACCCACAAACACATACACCTCTCTCTCTCTTTGTTTCCATCTCTCTAGCTGTCTATCTTTTTCTCTCTTCTGTCCTAACAAACAACAAATACATATACTCATCTTAAGCCATCCTGCCATTCATTTCCCAATGGAGTCAACAAAAATAATATCTTAGGTTTAAAACCATTAAAATGTTTTATGGCTTGGAGAAAGAAGCTGTTTACAAATTGTTTATTTTGTTTAAACGCTCTTTGTTTACTCCCGTGGAGTAAAAAAATCAAAATATTGCCTTGCTGGAAAGGTCTCATTGTATGTTCTGGCTGACATTCTTTCTTCACATGTCTCGCCTCCAGGGTGAATGAATTGGATGCTGCAATTTTCACCCTTAAAAATGTTGTGGTTTTGAACAAGACATTTTTCTTAGCTGCCATACGTAAAAAATTTAATGAAATTGCCAATATTTTGTGAAAAGCTATTGAACTTTTGTTAATTTAAAAAAATAAAGAAAGAGAAGAAAAACTAGACCTTAAAATAACATTTTTTCAAAAACCTAATTTTCGATTTCCGACTCATTCACCCTGGACGTGAGACATATAAACTTTCAAGAGATGGTCGATTCCCTCCAATCATTATTTGTGCGTGTATAACAATAAAGTGCAGTCTTTTAAATCCTTTTTTTTGCCGTTCTATGAAATCAACGATAATCAATTGAGTGAAGATGCTCTCCACACAATTGCCTTGAACATTCCAAAAACAACTGTGCACAAAAATGTTCATGACTAATTGGGATACATAAAGGCTTCTGTTCGCTGGGTGCAGACAAATTTAGCTGATGTTTACAAAGAACAAGGAGCTGAAGCTTGCACATAGCTGTTCTTTCAGGGAGGAAAACACCTGTGCCAACCTATTGTCAGACCTTGGATAGACTCAGAGAAGCTGTTGAGCAAAAACCACTTGGTCTTCTGACAGAGTGTTATCGTGCAACATGAGAGTGCCGTACCTGACACGGCCAAACCCAGTAACACTGGCTTGAGAAGTACAACTGGGAGACATCTCCGCATCCTCCTTAAAACACTGATCTGGCACCTTCTAATTTTTAATATGCTTGGATCCCTCAAGCACCACCTGGGCAGGAAATGCCTTGACCAAGAAGAACTCACTAAACAGCACAAAAATGGTTGAATAATCTTGACAGAACTGTCCGTATTTTTTCACTTCTTGACAGAGTTTTTTTTTTAAAGTAGCCAAATAGCACTATTTGACTGTTCACACTAGTTTTGTTATGGTTGTTTGAATGATAAGCCCCCAGTGGAACTACCCCCCCAAAAAAACAAAAAAACAAAAAAAAAACCCAACAAAAAACAACAAGAAAAAGCAAAACAAAAGAAACGAACAAAACTCCCCCACAAAAAACAAAGTTTACTTTTACAAGCCTCGTAGTTGAAGTTAAGTCTTGTCTAGACTCACTCTTTTCTCAAATTATACCAAAAAATCAAATCAATATAAAAATGACTTTTTTCCACAGCATAAAGAAATAATTACATCTCTAGACTATTTTAAGATCACCACAAACTGATTTGTATTTACTGAGGTTTATTCTTTTTATTTGCTTTTTTTGTGTCAGGTGATTCGACAGAAAGATATTGACCTTCAAAGTATTCTAGTTCGTGACAAAACACCACCACCCTCCCCTAAGCATGACTCTAGCTTCACCCAAGAGCTTGCAAAGATGGCGGCAGCTCAAGCTCAACGCACTAAGAGATCTGACAACCTGAACATTCTTGGTGCTGAGGAAACATTTGGCGACAACAGCTCGGGCGATGAGGGTCTATAGCTTTTTTGTGTGAAAATTAGAATGTCTCCCTGAAATTTCCATTTAGCTTTTTTGAACATTTATGTGAAAGCCTAAATTCAATCCCCTGAAAATTTTCCATAATAAGCCCATTGGAGACAAATCCAAAATATCCCTAAACACAGGAAAAAGTTCACCATACACATCTAAACTTGGCCTGGAAATTAAGGAAACGCAAATTAAAAAAAAAGAATTGAGCCTATGGCTATAGTATTAGTAGAATTAGTATTTTATTACTTGAGGAATCTAGAATCTCATGTTCTTTCTTCTTGATCATGATAAATTCAAGTGAATTAAAGATATAATGAATATACTAGTCATGTTTTACTAAAAGCTAATTGTACCATGTCTTTCACTATTATATTGTAAATAATATTTTTGTCTGATTAAATGTTTTTTTTTAAATTTAGTTTTCTGATACTAACAAAAATATAAATTTTTAGACTGTCCCTATTTATTGAGAATTTTAGTGATCAATTCTTTATTTATTGTAAACACACATTTTTCGCTGTTCAAAAGGTATGTTGTACATAGGAGGAAAAGTTTGTTCTTCCTTATTTTGATTTTTGCTCATCATCAAGGTCATCCCCACTAGTCTCTCTTAGAACTAGAAGTGCAAGTTTGTTCCCATCACAGTTTTTAATGTAGCCTTATTCATCATGTTCTGGCTTTGCCAAGAGAATTAGTTTTGATTTGAAGATATGAAAAAAATAATGGTTTCAAGTTAACTTTGCCATGTCTTGACTTGTATGGTCGTCATCAGAAAAATAATGCTGCTTTTCTGAATACCTATGTGTGTGATTTGGGTTTTGAAATTTTAAAACAACAATCTTTAGAGTATAAGTTTTATTCTTGTTACCTGCCCAAAAACAGCTACCTTAAACTGCTTTTTGGACATTATGTCTGCTATGACGTTTCTTTTTTTCATAAAGCAAAAAAGCATGTCAGTATAAAGTAAAAATTTGAAGCATTGTGTCCCTAATTTTTTTCACAAATTTTTCGATCAAAGTTAGATTAACATTTTCTTTCTGCAACCTATAAGATCTCATAGTTAATTTTTTTTCCATTTCTTTTCTCTCCATTCTTTCTTGTGATCATTATGAGTTGGTGACAATTGTATGTACGCTGATGTGTGAATGTGTTCATGTAGGTCTTGTACAACATATATTTGAGTAAAATTTTTATGTTCAAACTAAATGAATTTGTTCTTCTATTTTCGTAATATGTAAATGTATCTTAATCTTAAACAGGGTTGCTTATAATATTTTTTTTATACCTTTATGAAATTATTAAAGCCACATGGACAATAAACAATGAAAGAGCAATGTTGTCATCAATGTTCAGATACAGGTTAGTACAAGGTGGTACTAGCATTTGCTGGGTATGACACTTGTGTTGACAGAAAGAGTAGAGCAGGAAAGATTTTTCAATTTATCTTCTACAAATTGACTTTGAATAATCAAAGAAAATTCAATTTAAATTTATCTCAGAAAGAATATTCAACCATCTGACCTAAAGAACAGATATTTCATGAAAAATGAAAAAAAACCCATTTAAACCAAAAATGCCACTGGCATTGGCAATGGAAATTTTGTGTCGTAGGTAACACCCACATTGCTACAGAGTCAAAATTAAACAAAAAATTAAAAAAAAAATTCTAGGCTTAGCTGATGTTCTCAACATTGTATGTCATTGTCTGGCGTCCTTCAATAGCACAAGCTTTTTCCATTTTCTTACAATGGTACCCTCACGTAGTATGAATTTTACTGTGCCAATTTTAGCTATTTACATTGTTTTAAAAAAAAATATGTGTGTTTTGTACAAAATCGCAGGAGAATTTGGTGGTGATGAAGAATCTGGAATAAATTTTTAAATTTCTCTCCATATAATAATGTGACTCTCTTCATACCTTCCCTCTCCTCTCTATTCACATCAATTTAGTGATGGTATAAGCTTGGAGTTAGATATTGTAACCTGTATCATCTTGCTCTAGGCACACAGTGCCTCCTCTCACTGTACAGGTCAATTAGTCACAGTGCTGCAATCAGCACCACTCTCCCTTCCCCTAGTAGCCCTATACAATGCGCACAACAGCTGGGTCGAGATTCGTATCATTGATGTCTTGTAAGATTCAATGCACAGAGGGTATGGGTGTTACAACACTGATCTGAATTCTACATCAATTATATATCTCCCCCCCC
>BMAT01005477.1:909252-921946 GCA_019649035.1 Elysia marginata | reverse complement strand
CCCCCCCCTTCCCTGAAAAAGAAAGATTGATTATAATAGTGCAAAAAAAGACCAAAGATAATTTGAAAAAAATTATATGATACTGTTAGAGAAAGCAACTGATTTTCATTAGCATGTTGTTATCAGTGAGCAATAAAATTTTGCAAAAGTACATGTATGTTGTATTAATTTATTCAGGTAATTAAAAATTCTTTTGCATAAACTTACAACTCACTTCCAGGGAAGTCAAACAACACGAAATAGAAAACAAATTTCTGGCGATGCAAGATGGAATGTTGAATAAGCGATAAGAATGAAGTCTAGACGAAGCAAGCTTACCTAACATGCCTCTGATCACGTTCTAGATAGATCTAGTTCATCCTACCAAGGATAGGCCCTACTTGAGAAAAGAATATCATGAGGTCCGGGATTGTATTATGTAACATTATAAAACATAGCTTTAGCTATTTACTATTTCTAAGTTGGCTGATTCAAATTCACATAAACAGTAGAATTAAAGTCAATACAGCAGTAAGATCTGCTTTTCCATAATTAATGAATAGCAAGAATTTTTGTTCTCACATGAGTAGTGTATGTTCAGATCGGGATTTTTCTAATTCAAAATAGAAAAAAATCCTGAATGCCCATTCCTGATCTTACTCAGTACACTAGCTCTTAGAATTATAAGATCATAATATTTGAACAGATCATAAAAGTCATTCAGATCGTATGATCTATTAAATTCTTAAGGGCTAGTGCACTGAGTAGGCGGTCACTGATGGGTCGTCGGTTCAAAACACCCCACCCTCCCAGTAGCTACGTCCCTTGTAGAACACAGTGCAGTGCAGTATGCTCCTGCTAGTGGCTTACTGGCATTGGCGATGAAGAGAGAGATAATAGTAGTTGTCATTTCATAACAGGGACCCAGTATTGAATTATATTAATGATCTATACCCTGCATCCTTTATCAGTGCATTGTTGATCTATAGCACGTTTCAAATCAACAACCCAGCAGTAATGCTTATTGACTTGTGAGCTAGTGACACTAAAACATGTGCGAAACTTGCACTGACTGGCACAAGGCAGTGCGACAGCAGGTCAAATCCACAATGAGTCTACTCACTGTCTTATGCAGACTTGCCCACTGTGTTTACAAAAAAGTTACTTGAATTCTTAATCTTATTCATCTAACACTCGCACTATTCCTCTCGTTGTATGATTGTTCAGGCCTGTTCTTGCCCCATTAACCAATGCACAGGTAATAGACAGGTATAGAGAACAAAGGGGATTCCCCATAGTTCTGCTTTAGCAAGTACAGCTATAGTTGAGAACTACTGTATGAATTAGAAGGTGGACCAGTTAGGGATACATAATGAATAAAACAAAAACAAAAGCCAATAAGAATAAAATGCAAGAAAAATATGGTACTTTTATTTTTTAAATCATTTTTATTTTAATATCAAGCAAAAGGTGGTCACATTTGGGGCACAATGAAACAAATCATTTACTTACAAAAAAAAATAACTAAACTTAAAGACTACCGATATCAATTGTATACAGTGAAATCCAGTTAAAAGTCAACTCATTTTGACAATCCTCTTTTAACTTCATATTTTTTAACATGTAAAGGTTGAAATCACTTCTTAAAAAAAAATGACATCCCATTTTTTTCTTCAGTCTTGTCAAGTTGACTTAACATAAAAAGGCACTACTGAAAACTTTCAAGAAATTGCTGATAAAATGTGTCACTTCAGAAACCAGCCCTTTTGTGCAAATATCTAATCTTTTCTCTTCCCCCACCCTAACGGTAAATTTTGAAACCTGTACTCTCCATTGTCTTTCTACAAACCTAGTCATAACTTTAAAATTTGACACTTGCGTTAACAGCATTTCCAATTCCTATATACACTATATTTCGATTATTTCTAACAAAAGCTATTCTTTTCAAGTTACTCTTACTAATAATATCTGTGCTGTGTCTAAAAGAGGTACAGGTTAAGACATAAAGAGCAAAATATTAAGATGCTGCACAGGATTTAAAGGCTGAAGATCTGCAAAATGTTATGTTGAGACATATACATAGGTGAGAAGGCAGAGAGCATAATTTTAAGGACACTGTGATTACAAGTAAATAATTATGATTGTAAAGGTGAACCAAGCACAGTAAGACAAGGTTGTGTAAAGGTTACCAATTACCATTAATTATTCAAACCGATGACAGCAGGCCATATCCATTTTTTTTAAAAACTTATCCTTACAAATACAATCCACAAATAATAGAAGACTGAAAGTCATCAGACCACATTTATCTACAAGCTGCAGAGAGGTAAATGGAATGCTTAACTCTCTTCCTTCCCTACTATTTTAGGAGTTGAATATAAATGTGAGAAACTTATTTTTGTTTAGCAGCTTTTAGCAAGTGCAACTGTTGAGAGTCCTAAGCGTCATATACCGTTTTGATGGCAAATGAATAGGCTTTCTTGTCAAATGTTTTTTTATCATTATACCACATCATATTTCACAATTTGACCCACTTTCATTACTAAAAATACTTTTCACACCATAAAATCGGACAATGAAAAAAAAATCATTATGAAAGAAAAAAAAAACACTTTGCCTTGGTCTAAATCAAATTTTTTAACTTAAAAAAATCTTAAAATGTTTCTGTTGATTTATGAGGGTACATTTAGCTTTTATAATTCATAAGAAATAGATTTCTGCTTCCATTCAATGACAAATAGTTAATTTATTCACTGATGACTTCATCGATTGCTGGTGATCGAAATATATAGAAGAGGAAGGAAGAGAGTTAAGTCATTACAAGGTCTTTTTCAAATCGAATTAGAAAAAAAATGTAGAAGAACACCCAATATGTGTCAGGGGTAATGTTAAAAATTGATATAATATCGAAGCATTGATTTTGTTTCTCAAATAAGATAATCTTTTGTAAATTTCTATGTAATAAAAAAATTCCAGTCATTTTCATTTCTTTTTAAGTGAGTCATTCACTTTATATTTTTAAAGCAGCCTTTTAAGTACCATGTGATTTTGAAGGTTTGAAAGAGCCTGGAGTTTATACCTCATTCCAGAAATACATTTTGATTTACTTTTACAACACAATGCCTGGCCTTAGAATGTGCTAAAGACAAAAGACTGATAACACTCCCAAATTGAAAATTGTTTTACCAAAACTTGGTTTTTGCACTTTCATTGGACTCTTAGAGTAAGCCAGTGTTTACATCTCCACAATAATTACAGTAAAGCTGACAATGTACACACTTCTAAGTACTCTATAATAAAATTTAAGTTTAATCAAGAAATTTTAAAATTTCATTTGCAGAGGTGATACTGTCATTTGTCAAATCAACAAACAGTTTTAGATAAAGTTGTGCTTAAATGGTTTTTAAAAATCATAGACCATCTTATGGTGAAAAAACAAGGAAATAAACCATCGCTCATCTTATAAACACAAACTTCAACCTTACTCTGACTTCACAAGTCAACAGCTTGGCAAGACTATAAGTACAATTTTTTTTGTTTGTCAAGATTCTGTTGAAGATTTAGGGTATGACTTAAGACACGACACAATTAGGAATTGGACACAAATATAACATAACCAAATCTTAAAGCCTCATCCGTTTGAAAAATGTGTGGCAAGAACAAAGTATCAAAAATTTGCTGAGAAATCTTGCTTATACTGTCATCTATCAACAACACTGCTCATCACTGTCTGCATACAACTTCACATCAACTCTTGTAACACGGCTGTGATATTTTCCATTGTGAGAGCTGAGAAGTGAAAACACAACAATTTGAGCATAAGTCAAAGTTTTCATTCAAAGAAACAAATTTACAATTTTCTTTTGAAGATGGAGGTCGGCTGATATGAGCAGCTTTTGCACGTGAAAGCATTATCCACTACCCTTTTGATGTGGGCCATGGTAGGGTGTTTTAATCTAATAGGATAAATCTAAATCTGGATTAAAATGCAAAGTTTACTAGATCTGGTGTCATTAAACTTAAGCAAGATGCGGTTCGGGTTAGCTCTACAATCTAACTACTGAATAATCTAGACTAGATCTAGATTTAGATCCATCGCGACAAGGCAGCCTCGTTGGCATGAACAAGCAGTGAGCCTCGCTGGCATGAACAAGCAGGCAGCTTTTTCGTGGTACATACATTTTGCGGTTGTATTCAGTATCATGCGATCACTGGACCTACTAAATACCTTTGGACTGAGGTGATATATTATAGTTAGCTAACTATAATGCATCACTGTCGGGTTGCTATGAAACCTAGCAGAAAATCAGACAAAATGCCGATCTTTCACATGGTTTTGTTTACATTGTGCGGTTCATAGAAGCCGAGATATAAGTTCGTAAAGTTGAGGTCTGTTGTTTCGTTTCCTATGATCCGTTCAGTCCTAAGATATTTCATTGATAAGTTTATTAATATGTATAGAATATGTAAATCAGTGCAGTAGTTTACAAATAGCGGCATTTTAAACACAAGAAAAATGTTGTCTGGTAAAATGCGATCGACAAATCGCAACTCTGGGTCTAGGCAATCAGCACCAGGGACTTGAAATCCCTCCACTCCAGCAGGTAGGTGAAGGACACCTGTTATGAGATCGAGGCATGCTCAAGTGATACTGCTCTTTCATCTCCCAAGTTCAGGGGTCAAGTTCGTCCAATCGTATACTCAGGTACAGGTAAGTCTAATAAACTGTAGTAAACGCCATCCTTCATCACTGAATGACTCTCTGCCTACTGATTGATGAGGCAATGGCCGCCACCGTGTATCCGTGGTCGGAACGGACAAGTTTTTCGCCACGGGTTACAAAAGTATACAGAGAAAACCACTGACACATGGAGAATCTCACGAAAAATCCGCAGATCAGACCACGGACTCACGGAGAATGTCAAGAACCACGGGTTTTCCTTGGATCCACGGATAAGTGGCAGCCCTGATGTCTCGTGTCAAAGCCAGAAAGGCATATATGCACTACAAAGAGTATTCTTGACTTGTCACACTGACATTACTGAGTGACTAATAGCACTTTGAATGGAAAGTTTTAAAGAAATGAAAATAAATCGCTCTGCCTTTGGACATCAAAATATCATCAGGCAAAGAATGAAATTAAATCAATTTGAAAGTTAATATTCTTTTGACTTTTTATTCTTTAACATCACACTTAATCTCAGTCTTTACACTGTCTGACCTCTGACTCTTTCTCATCATAAATTTATACACAAGTTTTAACTTGAAATCTCTCTCAATAACACCAACACTGTCACCTAAAGATTGCTTATTAGCCTCCTTTTGTCAATTCCAAATCAAGCAAAAAAATCACTAAAAGCAAGATAAAAAACAGAGTGTTTAATTGATGAGCCCAAACCTTGACTTAACAAGAACCTCCTGGTAAGCCTCGACACCCACAGGTTTGTCATACTTCAGCCAGGACTTGCCCTGATCCACAGAGTAGAGTAGGGGAAGGCCAGGGTAGCAGCTGCACATCTCCAGATGGCCATCACCAGTCAGTCTGGTTAAGAGACAATTATAAAGAGTAAAGAAAGATAATACATAGCATCCTTTTGGAATAAAATTTGTATCAAGTTACTGCATTTAACCAAAACAGTTTTTTTTTGTTAACCAAAGTTTGTTTACACCAAAAAGAAGAATATTGCCTAGAAAATTGTTTTAAGAGGATGCTACTAAATTCTACTGTTTATGTCAAGCATAAACCACCAGGCCATGTATAGGTAAGTTTATGCTCTTCTTTTACAATAAAAATGATACATGCCTGCTATTTAATCAACTAAACTACGGCACTTGAAACATTGACAATGAGCAGTTGTGCAAAAGGCAGGGAAGCAATGCTTTCTGAATTGTTGAGTAAATTTACAGTGAGGTAGGAAAATGAAAAATAAAACAAACAAGGAAAAAAGCGCAAAAACTTGATCTTTGCGCTAGTTTACAGCACAAAAAGAAAATATTCCTCCTTTGGCATCCTCTGCCTGCGTCACTAAAAACTAATCCAAACTCAATCAACTGATCTCACCTTGCTCCAGGTGGAGGTATATGGTAAGGTATGTCCTCTCTCTCCAACCTCATCAACTCCTTATGACCCAGTGCGCTAGCAAATTCAACCCAATCTTTTTCTTGTGCTTTGCCAATCTTTTCTGCCGCTTGGCCTTCCCATGATGCACAGTGCCATGCTCTTTCAGCCAGGGCAATAATCCGAGGACAAATCATTTCATGGAACTGTTGCCGTGTACGCACAAGCTCAGTCCAGATCTGACCCTGCATTCCTGAGCACAACAAGAAAACAAAAATTTTTACACATAATATTGCAAGTTTGTAGTAAATCACTTAACCTGAAATGTTAATGGTATGTTTTTAACTGTAATCACAATGAAGCTTGCTTGAAAATTCAAAAGGAGCAAAAATTTCATTCTTTTAGGTCTTTTAGAAAAAAAATTGAGGAGGTGCCACTAAAATGTTTATGACTAGGGGAAACTGAATTTTATACATTTTTGACATTCTTCTACCACATATTGAGCTTATCACGTCAGACTTTTGACGTTCTCTAGCTAGTGCAGGTCTTATTATTCTCTAACCTAATGAGTTTACAATAACAGATTTTTTATGCTTTACAATTTAGTGTAATTCTCATATTCTTTGATGCTCTGTCAAATAACAACCTCCCTATGAATCAATTTAACTACTTTTAATTTAAGTTAAGTGTAAATCTCAAATTTTCTAAACTTATATCACATGATGAGCATTATGGGAACAAACTTAAGGCATTCTATGGTTTGCCTTTGTTTTCATATGACCTTATCCTCTATATCCATTACATCTGGGTACCTAATCAAGTCTCTTTGAGCACTTTATTGACAATTAATACTTTTATAAACATGTAACCTTCAGGTTTTTTACTGAAGATGATGAATCGAACATCAGACCTATAATATATTATACAGTCAAGCCCAAATGATTCAAACCTGGATAGTTCAAATACTTGCTACTGGAGACTATGTTCATAGTACCAATTTGATCTCTATTTTTATTAATTTTATGCTAATTTAAATTCAAGTTTAAAACATGTGGCTGTACTCTAATTTAAGTCAATTATCAAATTCTCCCATTGTCAATGACTTTTAGTAAACCCTCTCTTTTTCTGTCAAACCTTTCACATTTTCCGGCTTCTTCAATTCAGTGTAATCCTCTGATTCTCTGATAGCCTTTAGATCAGCCTTGGTTAGCTTTTCCCCGGTAAGCTTCACGTCAGCATTGGCCATGATGGTCGCTGGCATGAACGAAAAAACCTTGCGCGTGTCAACATAACGGCAAGCCCAGAACAACCCTCGCTCTTCAGGGTCTGGTTCATGGGGATGATCAAAGTACAGGTGGGTCCCAGGTGCCAAGATTACCTGAAAAATGCAAAATTCAAAGAGAAGTTTTGTAAAGGATGCAGCTTACGCACAAAAAGTTTGAAAATGTTCAAGACATCTATGAAGCCTGCCTCTTGACCTTGGTTACGCAAATTTTTTGCTAAGGCGGTTTTCCTTTAATATTCATTCAAATAAATAACCCCCTCTTAAAACAAACATCTAATAACATAAAGAGGTTTAAGAAGTCCAACACAATTTACATACACAGGTTTAAGAAGTCCTACACAAGTTGTTTCAACAGGATTTTACGGTACAACTTAAAAAGAAGTGGCAGCATGAAGGACAAGCATCTCCTCAAAACAAAATGTCCAAAAGAAGCTGCTAAACCAAAGATCACTTAGACAAATCTTGTGGGGCTAATATTATGACAATAATTGATAATAATAATAATAACAATAATAATAATAATAATAATAATAATAATAATAATAATAATAATAAATCAAATTTAATCAGGGCAGTCCCACAAAGGTACAATATATCACACCTCAAAAGGTAGCACACCCACACTTTTTTATTCCCTCTTCATCCTGCATGCCTCTTTCCATCCCCTCTCTTGCTCAAATTTGTACATACTTATATATATTGAAAAAAAAATAGAATACAGTGAAAAAAGCTATATAATAAAGAAAACAAAAACACTTCATGACTTGTTTACAGCCATGAAAAAAGCATTGCCAGTTTTATCCTGACCCACAAAAAAAAAGGTTTTGAAAAATTACAAGAGAATTGAAATGTTTACATCCAACTTCCAAGACAGGATGTTAACAAGAAAAAAAAAAAGAAACTTTTTAATAGATTGCTAAGATTTTGAAATCTTTTGGAACCAAATCAATAAAAAATATTTAAGTCTGACGAATTTTCATTGAAGTATGATTATCATTCCTAAATGAAACAACAATAAAAGCATCAACCCAAAAAGAAAAAAAAAACCATGAAGCCTCCAAAAATCGATTGATACTTAACCCAAGAGATACTTTTTCAAGGAATTTTAATTAAAAAATTTAAAATAAAACTAAAAATAAATAAAATGTCTCAATTGACACATTTGACAAAATCAAAGAGCTAGTTGTGGACAAACCTGATACCCCTCGTTAGCCAGTTTATGTGCGTCGTAAGCCTGGCACTTTTCCCACACATTCCTCCAGAAATAAACCAGAACTTTAGTGTTTGGAAACTTAGAACGTCTGTAAGGTTCAGACTTGTTGACCACCTGTGGGGAAATAAGTTTTTATATATATATATATAAGGAACCTACAACAATAAGTTTCACAGAAAATACTTTGTTGCTTTAGTCAAACACTCCTACCATTTTTCCTTAAGAAGAAACAGGATTTCTGACTCATGTGACATTATCTTGATCCTGCTCAACGAAGATAAAGTAGTAATTTAAATATTAACTAGTCAGTTTTGCAAAACAATGGGTGGCTTGGAGATATTAATTTCAACCACCAGTTTTCTTTCCCCCTGAAAAAAATCAATTATACATACATATACATTTCCAAATGACAAGCTTTCGTTGTCTCCTCACTTACTATTCCATCCTGCCAGGCTCCTAGCTCCAAACCATGCTTGTGGGCCTGGGCTGCCACTCGCAGTACAAAGTACTCCATCAGATCCTCCATGGAGTCCACCTCATCCGAGTCGACTAATGACAGACAGGCAGGCGATTCATCCCACGCTTCATATGGGACCTCGTCACCTCCTAAATGAAACACTTGAAGGGGCTGGATGTCTTTATGCATTTCTTTCAGCTCGCTGATAACCTGTTAATAAATGAGACAATAGATTCAATTAAAACTAAAATAAAATGGTGCATACAGTTTTTTAGGATAGCTCAGGAAATTTAATGCCAAAACAATACTCTGACATCATTGTTTTTACCAAATGTGCTTGCCTACAGAAGGCATTATAAGTTATAATATAACACCATTTTCTTTTACTGTAAAAAAGCCTAAATTCGTTCTTAACATTACTGATTTGCATGGCAAATTGAAAATATTTCACATTTTGTGATGTTCACTGAAGCCTTCTTCTGACATAGATTGTAAATTGAAAAGAAAAGACGCTTATCAAAACAAAATTAAAAGAAAACAAAACGAAAGTTGAAGTAAAGAAGAGATGCATTGGAATTTTATAAATACATTCCCTTGAGTTCTCTCATGAATAATTTGACCACTAGTAAAAAGAAAGAAAAGAAATAAAAGAAATGACTAACTTTCAATTAATTAAGGTCCACACAAATTTTACACTGGAATTGACTCAGACCTGAAATCTCTAATTTGCATTAAAAACAGGTATACTTTAAATGATTATTTATCATAAGTTGCCAATATTCTACATTAATGAATCAATAAATCAACAAAAGCAGTCCAGTCCCCATAAATGAAAAATCTGCATAAAATTTCATTTAAACTTCATTCAGAAATGAAATCCATTTTTTCTTCTTCAGGTTATAAAAATTGATCAAAAGTTGAACCGCTCTTTCATAATAACCAGTAAATTTTTTGGATCATACCTTTACGAAATGTTTTGTAAGGACTAGTCACACAGACTCGAATTCTTACCAAAATAAGCCTTTAATTTCAGTGCTTTGATTTAAAAAAAAAGTCTAAAACTGTGTTACCATAGGGCAGAAGAATGAGAGAGGAAAACACCAGATACCACTTGAAAAATTATAACAATAACATAATACTAAGAAGGTTCTCTAAAAATATATAAATAAAAAAAAACTTTTTTTTAACAACTAAGCTTGTGTAGATGATTCACACATTTTCAAGAAATGATTATAAATGATACCCTTAAACCCTTGCCATTCTGATTCTTTACTAATGAAAACCTACCTTGTCAACAAAGCTATAAGTGGACTCCAGACCAGGGTTCATGGAATTGTCTGCCAACATTTGCACTGAAAAAGCCAACGAGCTTTGCAGAATGTCGGGCTCGGACAGGAGATACTGTTTGGCTTCTTTTTTCTTCCCCTGGAGACAAAGAACATCAATTTTAACTTGGAGAAGAAGCATCAGTCATACATACCCAGCAGATTAAAGGAATTTATTGAGAGTTGCTCCGTACTACTGATGATTATATATTAATAATAATAATAACGGCTTTTTATATAGCGCCTATTCCAACAGGTGTTAGCTCTAGGCACTTTACATACATACTTTCAATTACATACTTAGGTACACTTTGATAACAAAACATAAGTGTGTCCAGGTGCTTTACATACATACTTTCAAGCATACTTAGGTACATGTGTACAGCAGATTAAAATCATTTAAAGAAAAAGAAAAAGTTATTTAACTAACATAATCAGTGGGGACCTACTTAATATACTTCTGGAAAAGATGCGTCTTTAGAACCTTTAGAATATTCTAGGAATAATTTTGTGGTGCAAGATGTATGTATTTTACAGTGAGTGTAGATATGAGCTAAAACTCCTAATATGGCAGAACATTTCAAAGATGTACAAGTTTTTTAAACTAAAGTTGTGAATTTAGAAAATGCTGATTTTTTAAAATCCGATTCATCTTTCCACAATTTTCTGCAATAGCCTTTATCACATCACATGTACTTTTTGGCATTTCTTTTTGTGTCCCCTGCATTACCTTTATATAATCACTTAATTTCATTTGTGTATTGCAATTTTTAAATTACAAGGCATCTAAATAATGACAAAACTATATGATTATAAGAAGTAAATTTATTTTTGAGACTGTTACAAAATTACTGTTTAAATAAGTGGAAAGAAAAATAACAGCAATAAAACTGCACCTTTGCCATCAACCTGTCGTAGCGTACTTTCATGGCTCGGACTGCTGCGTGACTATGGCCTGGCATGTCAATCTCAGGGATTACCTCAATGTGGCGGTCGTTTGCGTAGCGCAGAATGTCCCTGTAATCCTCCACACTGGACCAACAAAAAAGAACATTGAGGGATGAAGAAGAATGTGGAGAGACACAGCTAAATGAACCATTTGGAATACTCTCCTAACTTCAGTAGGATTCTTCTTCTTCTTCTCAGTCCCTCGACCTGTGGGGTCGTCGGGGGAATCTGAGGGCAGAAGAATCAGTTTTCTGTCGCCATGCATCTCTGTCTGAGGCTGACCTGACCAGTTCATACATTGCCATTCCGGTCCATTCCTCGATGTTATCACACTAAGCCTTCCTTTGTTGT
Organism: Elysia marginata; assembly: GCA_019649035.1. NCBI lineage: Eukaryota > Metazoa > Mollusca > Gastropoda > Plakobranchidae > Elysia > Elysia marginata. The sequence continues at coordinate 910,330 of BMAT01005477.1, read as the reverse complement.
CCTCAGTAGGATAAAACTGCCCAATCAATGATGATTGAGAGATTTTCAGGTACATCAATAGCATCAGTCGAAAGTAGACTTCTTATTGAGCAACTATTGAGTTGATAGTTCAAATCATACAAGAAGTAAGTATTTTCAAGACTACTTGATTCCACTGCTGTTACATAACTCTAATTTAAAAAAAAATTTTTTTTTTATATTCTATATTAATCCCTTTTGGGAAATTTGTCTTCATTACTCAGCATAGAAACTGTGTTGCCACAGAGAAGCGTCAGTAGAATCATTTCAAACATTTTCAAGCTCTTTAAGTTAAAAATGGTTGAAGAATCTTGATGAAACTTCGTGTAGAGTGGTTGTTTTTATTCCCTTCCACACTGTTAGATTAAAAAAAATGCATATATCTTGACAGAGGACATTGAAAAGCAACAATGAAGCACTAGCTGACTGTGAGTAAGTTTCATTATGTTTATACAAATTATAAGCCCACAATAGCAAAAAAAAAAAAAAAGAAAAGAAAAATTAAAACACAAGTCTTGTATGTAGATGAGTAGATCTCAATATTTATATAAACAAAATATCAATATCTTCTCATTCCATCTATTTAAAAAATTTGAACAATTTTTTAAAACTGAAAATCAAAACCTCTAGCACCTGTAATATCCACAGCCTAAGCCCTCAGGGAAAGGACCTGACCCCAATAAAGGGAGGAGACAGGAATTTTCTTCAAGATCATGTCCTCTCTTTGATCCTATCTGAAAAAAAAAATCGCCAAAAGTATTTGAAAACAAACAAGGGAAAACTACTCAAAGGTAAAATATGTAAAATAGTTCAAGACATAATTCTGCCTGAGGTAAAAACGATACAGCAATAATTGAGAAAGAGAGAGAGAGAGAGAGCGAGAGCGAGAGCGAGAGAGAGAGAGAGAGAGAGAGAGGGAGAGAGAGAGAGAGAGAGAGAGCCAACAAGTTTTTTGCTCTTTTTGTATATCTCCGAAAGTTGTGGAGCAGTTGACTTTAAACTTTGCATATAATTTGCCAATGGGTTGTTCTCAATTTTTTCTGAAGATTTGTTCAATATT
>BMAT01005477.1:893476-907022 GCA_019649035.1 Elysia marginata | reverse complement strand
TAATGAAATGCCTGTCTTGTCTATAGATCCACATATAATGAAAAAAAAAATAATTTCACAAGTATTAGAGTGCATTTATAACAGGATATGTCACTTTAAAAAATAGGAGCACCATCTTTCCTTAAATAATTGATAGAGACAGAAAGGTTTTCCCAGATAAATTTTACTTTTTAAAGCATTGCAGGTTTAAAAGCACATTCAACTCTGCCTAACTGCTTTAAGTGGATCTCCTGGCGACATAACCAATAACATTGAACGACTTTGTTGACCAATTGAGGTATAAACAGTGCAAGTCGTCGTCCCCATGTCACACAAAAAGAACAATTTTAGCAACCTAAGCAAATAAGACTTATGTTTTTTTTTTATATAAACAATATGTATACTCAAAAACCTTGTCCTGCTGATCTTACCTGATAAATACTTTGCTTCATTTTCAAATTGTTTATCACATGCTGAAATGGTCCAGCCCTCAGAAAAAATGTCCACACAACTGTCTCTGTCTTTTATTTTTAGATTGTAAGGTGTTGGAATAATAAGTTTTGGTTCACATTGTGTATCTTTGGGTGACGAAAGTGATGAAGATGACATGGATGATGAGGATGACGACAGCATAGATTGATATCGATGAAAACGCACTTCAGGTGTAAATGGCTGGTAAATGTCATAACGCTTCCTGCCAGAGGACAAGGTATAATCAAACCTTTTGTAACGATTTGGTGTATCAAAAGGACCCACAAAATCTAAAGATTCCCCCTCTGTGCTTTTAACAAGCCTGGGCTCTGTCCCTTCTATGTGTAAGTACCAGTTTGGCAGGATATCTGACCGGGATGCTGAGTAATGCTGCCCATTGAACTTTATTTTTGTAGATTCTCCAGGTTTCAGCGGTACGAAAGATTTAAGTGGGCTGAGTTTGAAAATGCTGCCATTAACGTGAGATAAGCGGACACCACTGTATACAAGATCCACACAAGGATCCATAGGCAGAAAGTTGGGCTCTACCATCCTCAGATGAGAGAAGTAAAGACTCCACTGATGATTTGTGCTGCAGCCAGAGCAGTACCCGAGAGCAAGAGAGCTGTGATTGGTCAGAGTGATGGACACACTGTACAGACTCATTCCCCCTGTCAGGTTGTCTTCCACCTAAGAAACCAAAGTCAAAAGTCTAACTTTATTTTCCATGTCCATGTGAGAGATTGTCATCATAAAAAAAGACAGGATTTTCTCTAAAAAATTTCTTTACAAAGCTCTAAAAACTTACCAATAAGACCTCAAGTTTCACATGCAGTTACAAATCTTAGATGCCATGAAACCAGACAATCTGATTGGAGCGATGTTATCAATGAAAATAACAATCCTTTTAGTTAAGATTTGAATTAGCACATGATTTTTTTTCAGGTAGGCAAATGTATGATCGATCATAGTGATACAGCTGATATAATTTAACACAACTTTGTTATGCTGGTGAACCCAAATGACCTACATATATAGAGTTGTTGTCAAGTTTCTGAGCATCTGAGAGACATTATCTACATCAAGGATTAGATCTGAACTACATAACATTTTTAGCACCCTCTAAAAAATGAAAATAATGTATATAATTTAGAATAAAGTTACCTATCAGAATGATGAGAATGTCAGAATACTTAATTTTTAATTTTTTGCTAGAAATTTTATAATTCTTTTTGCTTACACCTTAAAATTTTCAGATAAGCTTCTATTTTTAAAATACTAATTTACTAAGTAGTGCATACGTAGGGACAGTTGTCCCTACCTATTACACGTTTTATGTAGGGACAGTTGTCCCTCCCTATTACGCATTTAACGTAAGGACAGTTGTCCCTCCCTATCACATGTTTTAGGAAGGGACAGCTTCCCCCACCTATCATGTGTTTTATGTAGGGAGAGCTTTCCCCAGCTAACAATAGTCACATGCGATTTATGAAGGTGTCCCTACCAGAAGACAGACATGTTATTTTAAAGCCTCTTTAACGCATGGGTTTATGTAGGGATAATGCCATTCCGTCACATAAAACCAGTGTTAGGCAATTTAGACTTTAATGTATAATACTTGTAATGCTTGTTTAATAAAATTAAAAATTGTTCATACATGTGTGTTAACTCTAAATAACACTAAGTGTTTCATGTGTAATCCTTTTTTCTGTGTTATCATATTTATCATAGCCTACATTTACTGTTGCAGCTATGAGCTATAAATTTCTAGAGAGTTTTTATTTGCATGCTTGGAGTATTTTTTGGTGAGTTTAATTTCCAAATGTTGCAAGGTCAGATTCTTAAATAATTCAATTATGTCTTTGTTACATAATTTCATTTCACTGCCATGCATTAACTTACATGGCTTTATTCCTAATCAAGTTTCAATCAGTTTTACTTGTGTACATATATTACACAGGGATGCAAGCAGCTCATGCTCAAAAAGCAGGAAAATGTTACAGTCTGTAGGTGCCCTTATAATAGAACTTTTGATGGATCAATTCAAAGAGATAGATACAACTCTTTAATATACTAGTGCTTACTCAGCTATGTTACTAGAAGGAAGTGTTTGATTTTCTATGACTCTTAATTTAGAATGTTTTCTTTAACATTTAGCTCATACTTTTTTCAAGTTTTCCTATTTTTTTATCTGAAGAAAACTGCTGAAAAAATCGGAATTTCTGCAAAAATCGGAAAACTTGCAACCCTGATTACAACAGCTGGAATGTATTTGATGCTACATGTGCTGTACTAAGCTTTTTTATTCAGCATCTACTTTCATTGCTTGTGGACGATATGAGATACACAGCAAGAAGTTAAAATAGACATCTTACAAAAGTTACATGCACTTTGTACAAAGTAGCTTATAAATAATAGTAGAACTGTACATTAACCCAAGCTAGACCTAACAACACTAAGCTAGATCAATATACATGGAGGCCTAAGCATGTTTTCTCTGATTAATCATTCTTAAATCCATACATCATAATTTAAAGATGGTCTACATATATTATAATTTATTAAGAGCAGAGTAAACTAAAATAATGCATGTATACTATTAATACTACAACTACAAGGGGTTGTAGAACACAATACAATGTACACTCACACTGTATATAATTTTAGTATTTCAAGTGATTGAACCTGTCTTCATTGTTAGTTTTTGGATTGCGACTGTACTCTGTAGTCAAGCTTTTGATGTTAGAGTTTGCTCTCGCGACGATTATATTACCATTGCCTCTGACAATAAATATGTTAAGGACACGCTTTCGTTAGTAAATTAATGATTGGAACTCCGCTATGTCCTTAAAAATTTGCCCATCCCACATTTTTAACTTCTCTTGACTAGCAGTGAACTGGAAGCCGTCATTGATAAAAAGTAAAGTTTTCGGGTTTAATAAAGAACTCAAATACTTCAATAGCACCTATTTTGATTGGTTAGCAAAAATACAACAAATTTGAAGATGATGGAGGGTTCCTCTTCCCCACGTAAAACGCATGATTGCATAGGTAGGGACAACTGTCCATGCACTACCAATTTACTACCAAGTATCATAATAACAACCCCCTTTCACCTCACTCTTGTCTAGCCTCCCCCCCCTCCCTTTTTTTATACAAAAACATACAAACACTTGTAAAAGTTTGATCAATGTCAAAGTGTCAATTTTTTGTGAATTAACAGAGTCGTCATTTTGCCCTACCTGATATTTGACACCCAAGGTAGATGCCAGGGTATCCAGTTGCTCTTGGTTGTAAAGAGGAATTGCATCTCCCTCATCGTTTGGATTTGTACAATCAGATTCAGAGCCAGACATTCTCCTTACAAAAGTAAAGAAAAAATTAAAAATTTTTTTTTTGTCTCTTTAATTTAACTATCTGTAAGAGAAAAAGTGTTCAATCAATGATCATTAATGCCCAAGACACTAAAATTGTAAGGGAATCAGATTTATATAATTGAAATTTTAACACTCTTGTAGACAGATCATCATGATGAATTTCAAATTGATGAAGTAGCACCTGATACAAATTTTCATTTATTCCCACCCCTGTTGCTTTAGCTCTTATAAATTACCAGATAGTCCAACTCAAAATGTTTGATACTTTTAAAATCTTGTTATCTTCGAGTTTGAATTGCGTAATCTAGATCTAGTGCTTAACTCATTCAACTTTTTGTCAGCCTTAAAAAAAATTATAAATTTTTATAGAATCTCCAGCTAGTGGTGCCCGTTAAAAATCGGCTTAATCCTGGGATTGGCCCGCTGGTGTTAAAAATGGGTTTTAAATCATCCCCTTCATTTCGTCAGTCCTGTAAGCTGGCCAAAGCCAAGATCATCCCAATAAATCAATTCAATACCCCTGATTTCACAAAGTATTAGGGTGGGAACAAATGAAATTTAGCACCTTTCAGCAATATATGATGAAGCATCAACTTTTACAATGCAGTACAAAACAAAACCTGTAGGCCTAGATCTAAACAATTCTAATGCCCAATACTGTGCAATTGAATCATTTACATAAAATCACACAATCTGACAGAATCAATCATTTTAATGTATTGACACAAATCAGAAAATTAATCATTGAATGAGAAAGAATTAAATTTTGTCATAGTGCAAGTTTAGGCCTAGGTAGGCCTTTTGCATATGGGGCTAAGAACCAGATCTAGATTAGGTGTGCAAATTATAAACAAATATTTCAGCAGTAGATATAGATTAGCAGGCATAATTTATAGATTCTAGATCTATCATCTAGGTCTAGATCTAGATATAGATCATATTAAATTTAGGTGCCGAATAAGGACAGCGCATGTAAAAATATGTGCGCAGGGCACAACTGTGCATTGTTTTTCATGCATACCGCTTGATTTATTCGTCTCATAAATATAAGTCAACAACAAAAGTTTGAGAGTTGGATTAGATCTAGATCTAGATGATTTGATCTCTGTATCTTATTTCTGATTATGTTTACCAAACACTGCAAACAGTCGAGAAAACACAGTGTTCGTCCTACGTCACTGATTTTGATGTATGAATAAAAACTGGAGCGGGGAAGAAACGAAAACCTGCTTTCGATTTCATTTTCGGCATACGACTCCCATCAACTCTGTAAACAAACGCTTGTAATGTACTTATAATCCAAACAGAGAGAAAAGATTCTTTATTAACTTTTGAATCTTCAGGGCATGATGGAATCCGCATTTCAAGCCTTTCAAAAGAGCCTTAAATGTGCAATACATGAGGCTCTCCTGAATGCTGACCAAACTAAACAAGATTCCCTGCCAAAATTTATACTGAGGAAAAAAGTGAGAGATTTATACCAAGGAGACATTGTTGTGCCGGCTGGATGTCTCAACCTTAACCGTGTCGATCATGACAAGGTTTGACAACGTTTTTAATATTTAACCTCATAATTGGTCAGTTACCGCCCCTGTGGCATTCATGGAATATGCCATGGTAAGCCCGTGCCGATCATAAAATTCTCAGGCCCGCGGGCTGACGGGCTGATCACACTTGGGCCCGTGAGGCCCGGGCCGGGCCACGGGCCGAGCTAATACGCGACTAAAGGGCGCACGATACAACGGGCCACGGGCTGCCTTAGTGCCTTGAGCCTTGGGCCTTGGTGTGTGCGTCTATTTTTTCTTCCGTATTCTTCTCATGGGATTTTTTTTTGTTTTTTTCCTCTTTTACTTTTACATTCCTTTGGAAAATACAAACAACAGCAATTAATTTCCTAAAATCATTGGCCTATTTTCAACGCCACAGAGTCAGAGACTCGGCATGACTAGCCGATGCATCCGGTGTTAATCTAGATATGTTCCTCTACTACAGTACTACCCAAAGCGAGTTTACACATTTCTGTAAGTAAGTGAAGTCCATGTATTGAGATGTTCTAGCTTACTAAGAATTGTATAAAAACTTCACCACAACAGATCTTTTCATCTAGCAGTATGCCATAGTGTTAACTCTTTTGAAAGATTCAAAGTAGAATCTCGCACCTTTCACATTTTGTAAGGGGGCGAAAAGCCCGTTGCACCGCTCGGCCCGATCACTGCGATAGCCTAACCTGTGCGCACAGATAGAGCCCGGGCCGCCCCACGGGCCTTCGCATGGGCCGCCCCACGGGCCTCCGCACGGGCCACAGCCCGGGCCGCCGCCCGGTCCGATCAGCGTCAGTCAGAAAGGTACAACAATGCAAAATCAAACCCCCGAATTCTTGATCAAAGAAATAGTTTTACCTTTTCGTCAATTAAAAAATTAGTAATTGAAATGAAATTGCATCGAGCTCTGTTTGTGCTCCCAAAATACTGATCGGCCCGTTTCGGGCTCTCTGAGACGGCCCGGGCCCGTGATCATATTCCTATGATCGGGCCGCTCGATCTCGGGCCGGGCTTTTTCACGGGCTTATGCCATGGTCTCTATAGCATTATGGCGTTTTCAGTAAGGTAGGCTACACCCTTTTCCTTAGACATAGAAATAGATATATATGGAAGCCTCTCATTTTGCTCCAACCATTTGCCCAGGTTCCAGTTCACTTCAATCGTACCTCCTATTGTCAAAACCAGTCAAGAGTCAAATTGAAATCCATTCAGAGCCTCAGTGGTTGTAAGACTGACCAGGCAAGGTGCCTGGATGCAAGGTAACAGTTGCGTCATGAATAAGGGCCCTGCTGTACAAGCCAAATTAATTTGTGTGCGTCATCAGCAAAAAACAGAAATTGCAATTGGCACGGCAGAATGATTTCAAAGTTGTATTATTTAGATTCTATAACTATAAGTAAATTTTTTCAATTGCGCCCCATTGAGATAAAAAATGATATCAAAATCTACATAATAAAAAAAAGGCGGATTTTGTTTTATACATACATAATTTACTTATTTAGAAAGTATGTTTCCAAAGTCATTATTTTATGTAAAATTGTTATTTTTTGCCCGATTTTTGTAAACTTAAAGAAGAGCTAGTAAACATTTTGTTTTGACAAGAAAGCTCCATTTATGTTCATTGGAAATAAAGCGCAGGTGTCCTTCAAATTTCTTAGTCCTCCCAAATAGTGTGTAAAATGGTGTGAAATTTGCCAAAGCAAGCAATCAGATAGCTTCCCCCTGTAGCTGACTTTTAAAGGCCTGGTCGATCACAGGCAGTCAGGCGCTGGGCCAGCTAGGGCTCTGATTGTTTCTGGACTGTCGTCTGGGTAAGTCAGTTGCCGCCCCTGTGGTCTTTGAAATAGCGGCGCAGGGACATAGCAATACAATTATTTTGCAAAGATTTTCAGACGTGATATTACTAGTTAGTAAAGTCAAACTATAACCTATAAATGTTTTTAAAACATTTTTGTCGTTTTTTGCTGATCCTTCTTGTCATTTTGATGCATACTATTACTAAAAACTTCAAAGTCAGATACAAGAGAATAAAATTACTAAACCATAGAACATGTCCTACAAGCCTGCAAGAATCATAGAATGCTTAGACAGGTAGTTTGGAGCAGCCCAACAGACCTGCAGACCAAACTCTGGGGAACTAGTTAAGAGCTAGAAAAGACCAACAGCTTCATTGACCAGATGGGGGTCATTATTTAAAGTCAAGCTAGAGACCAAGAAGAAGACTAATTTTGACAAAGCATAAAGAAAATGTTTTTCAAAGTCATTTTTCAGCATAGAAACTTCAATTCCCAATATTTTTATTTAAAACAAAAATCAATTTATAAGTAATAGAAAGATCTAACCATCTGTTATATTTCCGTATAATCAGAACATAAGTTTATCTTTCCTTTCAAATGAGACATTATTTTTCTGATAATCAACCACAATTATCAACTTTCTGTCATGATCACAATAAAAATAGGCAAATCCCATCGGCCTAAGCGAGGAATCTAAGTCCCTCCCATTAATTTTAGAATGTGGCTGGGGTCGGTCGGGATGAATTATGCTAAAAGGTTGTGCAGGATTTCCGCACTGACCTTGGCCTCCCTCTACCATTTTAAAAATCTTTAAAAATATTATAGAGGGGGTGAGTGAGGTTATTCATTATTTTCTTTAATGTTGTCTCAGAACAGATGGTAGAACTTTTTAAACACTACTTCTTTTTTAACTTAGATTGCTGAGCTTGATTTCTTGATAATTGTATTTAATAATCTATTAGACTTAATCTTGGGTAAGGTTACCTCCTTAGCATGAGATACCAAACTTCCTTGAGCGAGAACACTTCTAATAGTAATCAAAGAATATAATATTTGTGGAAAACTTTTAATCTAAGCTAAGGGATTTTAGTTTTCTTAGACAAAGGACTCTGGGATATGTTTTCTAAAGACTATTAAAACTATAGTGAGTTTATCAAAGTTCATAATCAATCATGACACCTAGACATTTAAAATTGTGTACCCGCTCTACTCCCTCTCCTTTTATCACTGGAGGCTGCCTGACCTTGTTTTTCTTCTGAAATAACAATTTCTTTTGTCTTGCTTATAAATATTGAGCTATCTAGGTAGTTCTTGTCACACCATTTAGAAAGGGATTTTCTTTCCATGGATTCTGAATCTCTTCAGTCTTGTAATGAAGCATTGAATTTGAAAATTATATATGAGTGAAAACTGCTTTTCAAGGTTAGCAGAGAAATGATGTCGTATAAAGAATTTTCACAAAACTTAGCCAGCATATTTTCTTGATCAGGCTTTATGCAATCTGGTCAGTTCCTTGGCTTTATTATAGCTTGAATAATCTGGTGTCCCCTTTGTTAATGCTTCCTTTTCTCATGTTTCCTTTTTTCAATATGCTATCTGGTTTCTTTACTTCTGTTTTTTTTATTGCAACCTTTTTTCCTAGTAAAGTGTAATTTTTAAAGTATGACAATCAAGAGAAAAATAGAAATGTAAGAAAAATTACTTCCAACAAAGTTTTTAAAAGTTGACAACTACATCTAGTTGTTTTACTTTCATACCCATTTTTCTTTTTGATATTTTCTTTGTTGTGCAAATTTTTGAAGATTGCATTATTTCATGTAGATGCCTGCTGAAAAGCCATATAAAGTTTAAACCAAAAAATAATTTTTAAAAAACAGGATTAAAGGTAATTTACAACTCCTTCAATGACATTGAATGGAGATACAAAGATCTTTGTCCCTTTGGTTTCTGACCCTTTCATGTCTACAGTATTACTATTTGTCAAAACAAACAGAAATGCTAGAAATGAGACTCCTTTGTGACTTTAAATGAAAGGAACACCAAATATTGATATGGAGGGGGATTAACATATACTGGCACTCTAGCACTGGAAGGTTTTTTTTTCTTCTAGTTGTAAGGTATTCTATTGGCTCACTACAAAAATTGCCATAGCCACAGCTTTCACCTACGTCAAAGGAGACCTTGAAACACTAGTAGGCCAGGTGAGTAGGACAGAGTCAACTCTCACCAAAATGGCAAAAAATGGCAAATTAACTTTATATCTTCTATCGATCATACTGCCAAGATTTGGTTTCATTTGATCCTAGAGAGTGATCCTAGAGAGGCTTGTTACTTTGCTTTCTTACAGTTGATGCTTCTGGTGAAAGAATATTGTGCCTCAGCGGATACATTGACAAGTAGAGTTACTGGTGACAAGTACAACCTTTTATCTTTCCACATTGACAGGCCAAAAATGTGTGGTCTTGTTCTTAAAGAGGTAAACTGTAGTTTATGTTTTCCTTCTAAGTCAATGCTCCTTATTTTTACCATGTCTTCACACTTTGTTTCGAATGGTGTTTATTTAATGGAAGTATTCAATATGCATAAAGTTTTTAATTTGATCAATAAATGCAAAGCTAAACCGTACCTAGTACACGCTGGGTAATGGAATTTGTACAGTGGAATCTTTATAAAGTCAACACCTTGGGACCAAAAATGTGTGTTAGCTTTAGGCAAGAGTTGATTTTAACCATAACAAAAATATAAAGAAATACAAAATGGGACTGACAAACAGAGTTGACCTTAAGCAAGAGTTTTTCTTAAATGTGTTGACTTTAAGTGGATTCCACTGTTATTTAATGAAACATGATAATTGAGTTTTGAAACTTATAAATTAGCAGAAGGAAAACAAAAAGTGTATCAATAAAAAGGTGTACTAATCTGTTAAGGCTATTTTGTTTATTTGATCAATGGGAAACATTGTTTGCCCTCTAAAGATATTCCTCGTGTATTTTGAATCAATATCACTTTCCTTAAAAATCAGTCTAAATTACTCTAAATATTTTTTTCCATCAAAATTTATCATGCATGATTTATTAACGATGTGAATTTTTTCTGATTGTGGAATAAAAGATTGAAAAAAAAGTTATGACAATCATATCATCAATGGTCAGCTTTTTTATTTTCAAATTGCATAAAAAGTTAAAAAGTTCTTTAAATGCAGTGAATATGATTTTCATCTGTAAAATCTAGTCGTGTATGGAGCATGCTACAGTGTTAGATTACCGCTTAAGAAATCTCTATCAAGCATTTTTAGGCAGCTTATGAAGGGTTAACAGTAATATTATTGTGAAAAATATTTTGATTTAAAGTAAGGACTTATCTTCACACTTGCTACATATATTTTATTAAGGTTTTGAGCAAAGGACCAATGTATGGGTGTGTGAAAAACCAGCAAGACCAGTTTATATCACTTCACTCCATCAATTTGAAAGAAACAACACCTTTGATGGTAATGCGACTTGCAGTTATCCGGTTTCATGCTGTGAAACTCCTTGAGGCAAATGGGTCTGTAAAAGATATAAAAAATTTACTATATTGTGTGAGACATCTGAGGTGAATCAAGAAAAAGTATTGGGAATGACATTAGAGTTAAAAATTGTGGTTGTTGCCAGCAACCAATGGGATTCAAAGAGGAAGTTTGTAATGTGTGCTCTAATCTCACTGCTAAAAGGAAATTTATTGTTTTTAATGGGTGTAACTCAAAACCAGTCTAAGCAGCTTGTGCTTAATTTGCCTTCCTTTGCCTCACCTATGTATTTCATGTATACATATAGAGTTAAATAATTTGATGATGACCCAAGTTAAGATAGCATTAAGACATAGAAAAGGTTAAAATTGTACCCTGCAAAGTATAACTAGCTAGGTTTGCGTTAACTTTTCATGGGTGACACAAGTTTTATTCTAATTTTTACCATCTTAAGCTATCATTGGGATGATTGGCAGATTCTTCAGTGTCAAATAGAGATACAATAAATAATCATGGTATTGCTGATACACAAAATAATACTTCTACAATTTCGCTATTCTTAAGATTAGAATGAACCTTATTGTTGATGTGGTTATTCATCTAATTATTCTTAACAGATACACAGTCCTACCTACAGTTGATTCAAGGGTCGCTGAATTTGAGCAACTGGTAGACAAATTTTCAGAACCTCGTATGGCAGAAGAGAAGACAAGTGAAGTCTCATGCGTGTTTGATAGTCCTAGTCCAACTTCCAGCCCTCAAAGCCTCTCGCTCACCCGCCAGTACATTCTGTCCAAGATCAATTCACTGTCATTTGAAGCTGATCCCTCAAACTCCAGTAACTGTGATACTGCTGGCTTAGAAGCCTCTCCCTTTGATGTTGAAAAAAGCAGTTGTTTACAAAAAGACTTTTTAAAGTGTGATGGTGAAGGAAATGTATTTATAGATTTACAAAGTATGATTTCCAACAATGACTTGCATCAAGGGAAAGGTGGATTGGATGTCAATCTCAAAGATGTACAAGGTAAAAATCACAATTATCCCGCAATTCTACTTTCCTGTGATTAGACCATATTGTGACCATATTTTCAAATCTTTGTAGCCATTTTCCTGGCTTTTATATATTAATGATCAGAGTTTATCTCCACAGGACTCTAAGCGCTTCACAAGCACATCCTTATAAATTATACAAAAACATCCAAAAGACCTAGGTCACACATGTAGATACATGTATAAGGTTAAAAGACACAGTAGTAATTAATATTATAATGTACACAGCACAGCAATTATTGTGAGGAAAAGTATAATGCAATAATGCAGTCTAATGAAAAAGAGAGAGCACATATTTCAAGTCATGCATACAAACTATAGAATTTATCTGTAATACTTTTTGAACAGATATGTTTTAAGCTTCTCTTTAAAGGAGTGTTTAGATCCAAGAACTAAAAAATCTTGAGAAAGAAAGAGCATTCTCAATATCGCTTATAGCAGGATCTTTTCTTTTTAAGAATATTCCTTTGTAAATATGGGCGCAAGAACCTGAAAGGCGAAGATTTTGAAATACTTTTTCTAAGATACGGAGGCAATGTTTCATGAACAATTTTGTGTCAGTGACTGGATTCAATTTGCCCTTTAACTAATATAAACAAATTTCTGATTTGTAATACTTTAGCCAAGAACATAGCATAAAATACATATTATATATTGTAAATTCTGTACAATTAGTTAGGTTTAGAAAAAATAAGAGAAAGCAAAAGATTTAGTTCTTCAATATCTTTTCATGTTTTTCAATATGAAAGCTTATCTCAACTTTAATATAAGTTATCAAAAAAGGTTTTTTTTTCTGATGGCAATCGTATTATTTACATTCCTGCAAAAATAAAATAAACAAAGACACATTTTCTCAGATCAGATATTGCTAATCTTGACATTTTTTTTCAACTTAGCATATTTATTAAAGCAAAAACCTGTGCCATGAAACTTCTTTTTTTTTTTTTTGCGAGGAGGCAGTTGTTGAATCTACAAATAGTCATGAGTTCGATTCATACAAAGGGGGACTTTGTTTGCTCAGCCTAACCCCAGCTTTCTTCAATTCACTGCAATTTCATAGCTTAATGTTTCAATCATTGCTCATTTATTTAAATTGTTGTGCCCTCTTTGCTTTAGTTTTGCAGGACCACCAGCCCACTGAAGTGTTAGAAGAATCATTGAGAATTCTTCACATTATTTCAGGTTTCCCTCAAAACACACAGGTAGTTTGCAATGTTTTAAAGGTCTTGTAGAAATCAACCAGATTGAATAATCATACATTTTGAAAGTTGTTTTTTTTAGCTTCCCAATTTTTTATTGACCCTTGTTAAAATAATGTAATTAAAAAAAAATCATATTATTTAAATAAGGGTCCAATAAAAATATGCTGCTCTGATACAATTTTAGCAAAGATTTTAACAAATTTCATGATTAAGTTTTCAGTATTTCTCTTAAAAAACTTATTGCGTGTGATTAGATTTCATTTTACTTAAGAATATTTGCTTGTTTTACTTGAAGATGGCTACATTTTCCTGAGAACTGTGGTCATTGGTGTTTCCCTTTCTGCATTATATTTGAAGTCTTCAATAATGAAACCGATTTCTAGATTTCACTATTCATCACCTATGTAAAATAATAAACACAACAATTTGATTGAGATTTCATGGCATCGCTTTTTATTTTATACAAATTTTTCTGATTGTATATTATCATAATACATGTATTTTACAGATTCAGAACTCAGGGTGAAAGTGTTACATGGAAATTATTTCACTATCTCACACAAAATATTAAAACTATAAATGATCTTAAAGTGTACATTTTTTTTCTACAGCACCATTGCCT
>BMAT01005477.1:845362-858341 GCA_019649035.1 Elysia marginata | reverse complement strand
ATGATGATGATGATGATGATGAGAAATAAAGATGATGTTAAAGATGGCGAAAGTGATAAAGAAATATAGTAAAATAAAACAAAAAACATTAAAAAGAAATGATGACGATGATGATGATGATGGTGTTGAGAACAAGAACGATAGAAAAAAAACATGTAGTAACTGATATAAAAACATCAATAACAATTAACACATAATCTGATAATATCAAACATAGTGAATATTTTGATAATAATAAGAAGAACAATTAATTAGGACCCGACGATAATTGCAAATTCTTCAAAAAAAAAAAAAAAATCACAATAGACACCAATCCCCACAGGCTTAATAGGAGGAAGTATAAACAAATGACATTGCAATGTCCATGGAAATTGAAGCATAGCAACAGAAGTAAGATAACGATCTGTTACTTCTAATTGTGACCTCTCACACCATAATTATTGCTATTTTATCATATTCACGCCCATGAGATGTGACTCATTCTTAACTATAATAAGGAATTGATACAATTCAACAAGTGCGACCTTAAATTCGAACGAAATCTTGACAACAATACAGAGTGTTGTCTTAAACTAGAAGGTAGAGAGAGAGAGAGAGAGAGAGAGAGAGAGAGAGAGAGTGTGGGAGAAAGAGAAAGAAAGACAGACAGACAAAGAAAGAGAGATAAAGAGAGATAGAGGGAGAGAGAGAGAGAGAGAGAGAGAGAGAAAGAGAGATGGAGAGGGGGAGGTAACCATTGTTCAAACAGGCAAGGAAGAAAAGATAGAGCGAGATCAGATGCTGTGAAGGATGAATTACGTCTAAATCTTTTTCGTACGCTGTTCATTTTACAGATAAACCTGGAAATGGTGCTGAATCGTCTCAAGAATCAGGGGATGGAACAGCGAGAAAATGATTGTGAACAAGGCAAGAGGTCCACCGTCATCTCCAGAATCTAAATACCTACATGGAGACATTTAAACTACTCATCAGAGATACAACGCTTGCAACACACTTGGCTCAAAGCTAGGGAGGTTCCGCGTCTTATACTTTTGTTATACATATATATACTACTTCTGGATTAGCTAAACCAGTTGATATCCAAACGGAAATCATAATTACTTTCTTAATTTATCATGAATTATCAATGTTATACTGCACACTTTGGAGATTAAAAAGAAAGCACACAGTGAATAAAACGGTATGATGGGAGGGGGAGCCGGGGAGTGATGTATTGTAAGATCGAGGGTAACAGGAATCGCAAAGTCGTGTTCAAATCAAATGCAGTATCAGAGAAAACTAAAAACAGAGAGACAAACAAGTTGTCCTAGTTTAACTCTTGTACAACGTACCAACCATTTAAATATTCATTCTTTGACATTTGTGTTCAACAGAGCTTTATTATTCTACTAGCGTCAGGATTACGCAATAATAATGAGTATTATTATTTTTTCATATATTTAAATAGAAGTAAGCCTACAATTCACGACTTCACTTTGAACTTCAAGATATTTCCATTTTTTTTTTTCAATCCGTGGTGAACGAGAAAACCAGTCTTTTTATTTTTTTGTTTGTTTTAGGTTTACGTCTTTTAGCTTTAGATCTATGAAACAATTTGTACAGAGGCACTAAATGATTGCTGAGAAGCCGTCATGAAGGTCTCTCAAATTTACTACGCGTAGTAAACAAAAGGGGGTTCATGTAAAAACTTTCAAACCTTTAATAAGAAAGTCGAATACTTTTAAGCTGTTCTTCAACTTTTTAAAACTTATGAGTTGCAAAATGTATTTTGAATGACCATTAATTCGAACTTAGTTTTTTTTTTAAATTTTGTACATTCCTTAGTCAGGACATTTGGAATAAAATTGCTATACCTAGAAGACAGTGGAAATCCTGAACTAAGACATGGCAAACTGTTGGTAAACACCAAGTCTTATAATTATAAGACAGATGGGGCTTCTTTGTTCAGGGTGTTCATTGAAGTTACTTTCAGGTATTACATGAGAATTGAAATCATTGAAAACTTTCTTTTGAAAACCGTTTTTATCTAGTGAACATATATTGACATGTGGTACCAGTGATGAAAAAAAAATAGACAAAACGCACAAGGAAAAGAATAAAAAAATCTTTTTGTTTGGTACTTTTTGCTGTATATGAAATATCAGTTTTGATTAATCAATTTTTGGGTATATTTAGAGAAGTATCTTGCTAAAAATAGCTTAGAGCGAAAGTTATGTTTGAAAAAGTTGAACAAATATGTAGCTGATGTATAAGATGCATACATGAAGACACAAAGAAGATACAAAGACATAAAAGAACATGTGGTTTTTATCTAAGCTCTTTAAATGCAACTCAGGGTGATATTGCAGTCCTCGATACACAATTTAAAAATATGTGTTTTCGGTCGTTGTGTGTTATATGCAGTTAAATAACGTAAGACCACTTGAGTTTTGGACTTGATTCAGATACGTAAACCAATCGCTTTTGTCGACTGTTGCATGTTGTGTACTTTCATCTTTACAATTCAACCAATTATGAGCACTGAACAAAAGTTATAAGCCGGTGAATTTTCTTTGCTATGATTTGTGCAATAAAGAATCAACTTATTCAGCTCACCGTTGTGCATCCAATTGTTCTTTTTATCAATTTTACCTTGTGTTAGTAAAAATGATTTGAAAAACGTGGTTGGTTGAATTTTAACTTTTCAACTACAAGGTTATATCAGAGACGGCGCTTGGGGCAATTGAAAGTGTGCTGCTACAATGTGATGTAAGTAGCGCTTGAATACACCACACCTAGTCACATTATCCTGACACCGGGCCGACCAGACTTAGCACTAAATCCATAATGCCAGACACTAGGCGGATCAGTTGCTAATACCAATTTTGAATTCCTTGATTTGACTCGGCCGGGGATCGAACCCGCACCTCCCGATCTATCTCTGAGCGAGTATCTTACCGCTAGGCCACAGAGCCGGTTTTAAAAAACGTGGACAGCTGAGGAAGAGCTGGAGAAGAAAAGTTTATAGCGAAAGCGTGCCTTGGTTTAATTAAGAAAGACTGAACTGCAAAGGTAGAGAGTGAGAAAGAGAGAGACAAAGAGAGAGAGAGAGAGAGAGAGAGAGAGAGAGAGAGAGACTTAAGAGACACATAAACGGACACAGAAGATGCAGCGTTATAAAAGAGCGAGGAGGACAAGAAACACAGGGAGAGGCTAAAAGATAAAAAAAAAAAAAAAAAAAAAGAAAATGCCAGTTTTAACTGAATGATGTGCCAACAGAAAACCACAGGAAAAAATTGAGATAGAAATTAATACATTGATAACAAAATTACAAAACACAAATGACCTACACTAGTCTAAATGGAAGGACAAGGCTTGTAAACTGAAAGCGTAGCTTATTTCTCTTACGGGATTAATTTAAATGTAGTAATAAAGATGACAAGAACTTTAACATCTATTTCATTACTTAAACAGCTAACTGTACAGAAGTGATCCAATTGAATATTTTAAGCGAAATTTGAAAACTGAATATTTTAAGCGAAATGTGAAAACTAATTATTTTAAGCGAAATTTGAAAACTGAATATTTTAAGAATATTGTGTTGTGGTTTTAGAATATTGACACTAATCTTTATACAATGTTAAATGCTTCACATCTATATTGTAAGATTCTTTTTTTGTTTAAGATATTTTTATAAAGACAGAGACTAATGGTTATTTTTAGATAATTTGATACTTCTTAAGCCTAATTTGTAGTGTAAAACTCTTCTTTTTTAATATTACACTCTTTTAGAGCGTTTTATACTCATATCTGTGGCAACTTTATTCTACTATAGCAGCGCTACCGTGCCCAGTTTTTCATGGATTTTAGGCGCTCTATAAATACTATTACAATAATTATTGAAACCAAAGACCTGAACGCCGATCAGAGTTTTGACTATGGTATCATAGAAATTTGCTCACATGCACGAGCTCCCACACCACATTTCTAAGCACACCGAGAAGTCATAAAGCTTCCAAATATTAAAAGAAGCACAAATATAACAACACTAGAATAAATAACCTCAAGTCAAAATGCAGTGAAATCGTTATGGTTCTTTCACATGACATAGCCTAACATGATTATAAAATAAAGTTATAGGGCATCCTAACAGGAATAGGACACACTCCCGAAACATGGCTCGCTGAGTTTTTAGCATTGTCTAAAACAGATTCTCTCCACTTTAAGAGAAGGTTAGAAATTATAGCTTTAGTATTATAAAATGTCTTATGATAAACAACTTCATCACCGCATCATAAGTTCAATGATTTTTTTAAAAGAGCACAGCAAATAAGTATTAATGTTATTGAATGACTATGTAAATCTCGTAATACAATGACCAACTTGTGCCATTTTACAAGAATTGTATTAACTTTTAAGATATGGAAAGTTTTTATATTTCTTGGAAGTTCATGGTGCAATCCACAAACTGGCTGCTGTTCATTTTGGGATATACGTGTTATATCTGTTCAAACCTTCTTTGGCAGACTCTCTCCAAAGGTTGGTGATCTTTTTGGATAAATGTTAATTGATTCTTTAATTGTAAAAACGCTGACAAGTTTACGTGAGGTTTTTTGTTACATGTAATAAGAAAACGAACTATCTCAGCAAAATTTTCATTCGGTCGTGTGAGATGTAGGTGGCCGGATCTTTCGTAAATCATAATTATTGCATATGAGATGTTATGTTCAGGTTAAATTTGCAAAGGTGAGATTGCTCTATTTAACCCTTACAAGGCCTTTAAATGCCTTATTTTAAAGAGATTCAACGTCTCCTAAGCTACTGTAAGCTGCTTATACGGCTAATCCTGTGACACAACAACCAATCACATTATACGGGCTAGGTAACGTCGCTACCACCCCGACGTTCAGTCTACATTGTTAGGCGGCGCCGGCAAGTAGAAGATGGGAGACAACTCCACCCAAGATGTCATCGTGTGTGTTGGGAGTTATCTATGCTTCTGTCAAGTGTCGTCTGCAACAAAGACGTTGTCTATGACGACTTACAAGGTGTCGCCAGGATAACAATGTCATTCCTAGGTTAGAGGTGAGGACACTGGCGAATATTAATGATTGATGTAAAAAAGAAACCAAGAAAAGAAAATCAGTTGAGGTCGATAGAGGTTCTCCTTGATACTGACGCAGTTCCGACTGGCACTGCAAAACTACTGCCAAGCCAAATTGAGATAAATCAAGTGAGATAAACATAGGGAAAGGGAGAAAGTTTCTACTCTGGCTAAACTTTGTAAAATCCTCAAACGAAAAAAAAAAAGAAATCGAGAAGCAATTCTCAAGTTTGTTTCATTCGCTACTTCTGGGGCTTTAGGCTTTGTCAAAAAGCATAACCACTTGTAAGAAGGTTAAAAGTAACAAATTAGGGACACATATAAGCGTTTTTACATAAAAGATGACTGCCAGCCTTGAAAACACAGATTGCGACCACCCGCAATTAGTCTATTTTGGGGCTGTTTCGCCAGCTACTGAAAACGAACTTAGTTTCCTAAATTAAAAAAAAAATGCATTGTTTTAGCCTCATCGAAATAATAGGAAATCAAAATGATCCTTTGCGACAAACGAAACTGTTTATGAAGAAACAGAAACACTAGAAATATATTGATATTATAACTGTTCTAAAGTCGTAATAGTACGTGCAGTAATGAACTTTGCATGATCACAAAATCTTGATCTTTTCCACAAGATGAATACATATTCCGAAATTTTTGAAAAGTCGAATAAAAGCTAACATGGCGTTTTAAAATGTTTTTTTTTCTTTCCCGAATTCCTCAGTTAAAATACTATAGAAACATGCTTTAATTATTTTGAGCCTTCCGCTTAATTTTTTTCAGCACTCCGTTTCAATAACTTTGGGTTAAATAGGCTATACAAGTAACCATTAGCGTTAATGTTTTTTTTCCGCCTGCTTGCCCGTATTACGGCCTCCGCGCCATGGTACATAACCGAAAGTGACCACCGCCTCGCTGAGCGATCACCTTGTTTTAATTACCTCCCTTTCGCCGTGTAGCCCGAGTTCCTTCCCTTGTCTAATGTACCGACAGGTGTCGTGTAACGCTAGTACAACTTAGAGGTTCTGTAATTTACGAGACTACTAACAACGTTCAGAGTCC
This sequence comes from Elysia marginata, assembly GCA_019649035.1. Classification (NCBI taxonomy): domain Eukaryota; kingdom Metazoa; phylum Mollusca; class Gastropoda; family Plakobranchidae; genus Elysia; species Elysia marginata. The sequence continues at coordinate 852,199 of BMAT01005477.1, read as the reverse complement.
GAAAATCGTGAGAGGTTTCAGCGTGATTCTTCAAGTATGATAAGTAAACAAGGCGAGACCGGATTTCTTTGGAAATGATGAAGTAAAGAAACAACGATGAAACATTAAAATCTTTTTGTAAAGAATTTATATGTACTAATAACAGCATTTTCTAAACATTAGGAGCTAATTCAATTATGATTTATTTTTGTTTAAGCACTGTGTTATCAATAATGTGAAAACTAAAATTAATGAGATTGTTCCAGAAATGTTAAGTGTTTTTCTTATAATAGATCTAATAATGAACAGCATTTCTCAAGTGCTCTACTCCAAATAGGCTCAGGCTTATAACAATTTATATTAAAAATACAAAACAATGTATGTAAGTTATACATAAACACGCATTTCAAGTACAAAAACTACATTCATTTTAACGTAAAATAACGATAGGGCTCATTGAACTTCAAACTCCTTTTTTTTTTTAAATCTAACATATTGATTATCTTACACAGACTCCTTATGAATTACATTTTTTTGGTGTATTGTTTAATGCTGTTTGTCATGAAAATCTCGAAGTCATCTTTTTCGTATGAGGTTTTCCGGAACACAGTAAAGATTTGAGTAAGCGTTATTTTCATTACCTCGCCAAATAATCGCCATATCTTAGTAGGTAGTAAGAGCAGCTACGCCCCCCCCCTTTTTTTTGAAAAGGCATAATAATAAACATCTCCTAAAATTAATAATAAAATGAACAAACAGCAACAACAGCAACCTAAACGAGATTCTAAAATATCTTTATTTATAGTTCTCTCATGAATATTTATACACAAACCCTAATCCTCGTTCACTCAAACGAATCAACAGTGTACAGTGTGTGGCATTCTTTTGCCCTAGAAGTAAACATCGGAGAGTAAAATTTATTTAAAGGGTTTGTAATGGAGCCTAATTACGTTTTTTTAAAAATATGGCATAACATAAACATTAAAAAAGTTTTAAAAAGGATGCTTGCACTGTAATGTTATTGAACAACGTCTCATTGAGCTATATGACCTTGAGTTTTTAATTAACCCACCTTTAGGGTTATGTTAATATAATAAAAACTTTATTTACACGCTCTTGTGTCCTTTTCCTTTTCCCACCCCTCTTCTAATGACTATTCCCCTTTGTTTTTTTTTCTTTCCCTGTCATATTTTTTTAAATAAGATCAATCTATGCAAACTATAAAATGACTTTTCTTCCACCCCTCCCCACTCCTCTTTTTAATAATGAAAGCTATCTTGTTTCTCTATAATAAATTCTTATCCATATATTTTTATAGAACACCATCTATTACAACACCAGTATTTACACTAGTAATAATTTCATAACCGAAGCATTTTTTGTGGGTATAATACAAAGTCCATTGTTGAACTTCTTAACGGCGTTGGTGTACTAGATCTAAAACGTTGCATAAACTAGACTAAATCAGATATCACACCTGTTCCAACCATAATTACATATATTTAGGTGCATGTAAATATGATCAACTTGTTTCCTCTTCAAATCAACTGTCACCAATTTTGCTCAACTTAGCAGGCTTAACATGTGGTATGGTTATCTAAAGGTACCTTTTCATCATTATATTTATTTGAATTTGACCTATGGGGAACGAGATTAGCGGTAAAACAAGAGTGGCGTCCCTTCCAAAGAAGTCATCCTCAGCCAAAAGTTCAGCAAAGTACCGGTAATACACATAAAGTTTAGCTTGATCTAAGCCTTGCTGTACATAAGACTCACTTCTCTTGGGCATATTCTTGACTGTTTGCAATTTTTAAAGAAAGAAAATCACAAAAAAACAATGCATGCAGCGCTGTGACTTTGTATACTTCGTTGAAAAAAATATCGAATACAAAAGATAATACTAATTTGGGAATGGACTCCGATTTTTCATGATACCTAGAATAATGATAGGTAACGATGCCACCCGAACCTTCCAAAACATGGCTGTAATCCTTTCCGCCGAAGCTTCTCTCAAAATTTCTATAAAAAATTCATCATACGACCCTAATAAACAAAACAAAAATGTCCGTTTGGAGAGGAGAAGGGCATTCATTTCAAGTAGGTCGAGACAATAGTTGAGTGTTTAGGAATTAGTAGTAGTAGTAGTAGTAGTAGTAGTAGTAGTAGTAGTAGTAGTAACAGCAGTAGTAGTAATTGTAACAGCAGCAGCAGTGGTAGTAAAAGTAGCTGTAGTAGTGGTAGAAGTAGTAGTGGTAGTGGTAGTAGTAATAGTAATAGTAGTTTTTGTTGTTGTTTTAATAGTAATAGTAGTTGTAGCAGCAGCAGCAGTAGTAGTAGAAGTAGTAGTGGTACTAGTAGTAATAGTAGTAGTAGTAGTAGAAGTAGCAGATGTAGTTGTGTTGGTGGTGGTGAGGATGGTGGTAGTAGCGGTAGCAGTAGCAGGGGGAGTTGTACTGGTGGTAACAGCAAAAGCATTTGCAAAGAATACATTTTCAAAGCTGTCTTTAAACGTACAATGCAATTTTCAGATAAAGCATTTTTTAAAGAGTCATAATTATTATTTCCTTTTTTCTCTTGCAGCTCGTCCATACGAGTTAGATTCCACTTTTTCACACCAGTGTTGCTATTTTTTAAAAAAACTTTTTAACAGTAAAATTTTCATAAAAATATCAATATACATATCAATAATAATTTTAGAATAAATGTTAAAGTTTTCAAACTTCTGTTGATATAAAACCGTAACAAAGGTAAGGGGAAATCAAACGTGTAGCAGTTGTGTCCGAAAACTAGATACCCGTAGTTGAAGACGCCTTAGTAGGCTACAAGGGGCAACTAGATATGTTAATCTCTCAACCAGAGACCTTTTAGGAAGATGGTGATTCAGTCTCGTTTAAATAATTAAATTTTCAAAGTAAAGCTAACAGTGCTGAAAATCAAGCCCTCAACATACCCAGTGTCCTTGTTTTCTTTGAATTTCTCCATTCAGCGTTGCTAAAATACTTTTTGAAATCTCATTTCCTATAAGCATTAAGTTCCTAATTTCTTAGTTGAGTTGCCAACATAAAACAGATCTTAGACCATTTCATATACTGCACTTAATGGTAAATCTTGGCATACTTCCTTTTCATTTATTTATTATTTCTCAGCAGTTTATCTATAATGTTTTCATTTGAAAAAAAAAATGGAGTAATAGACGATGAACAGGAGAAAAAGACGCACATCTTGGTTCAGCCCATCTATTGGAAAAAGTGCTTCCCACCAAACCATAAAGCTTCACAAATCATCAAGTAAAAAAAATACCGTCAAACTCAACTATAGTTCTATGCCCAACATAAAGCAAATCACCAGCAGTCACAAGAAAATCAATGAAACTTAAAAAAAGACAGTACGACCAGATTGTGCAGCTGCAGAGACAAACCGTCATGCCCCCTTAAATAAAAATGCCTAGAAATAAGTCTAGTATACCAGGCAACGGTCATACAAACAGTAGCATGGGCATAACTGAAAACACACTATAAACACGATACAACCGACTCATGTCTAGCTTTATGCTATCATACAGAAAGTCCGATACAACTCCCAGTGAGCACATATGGAACCTCAAAGAAAACGATCAAAGTATCATTGGAAATCATACAAAAATCAAAGGTATTTAAAACACAACAACAAAATTATAAAAAAAACCGCAACTTGTTTCTATCAGAAAAATATTTTATACTAGCAAAGAAAACCCCTAGACGGGCATAGATAGGAAAAAGTATTTGTTTACCAAATGCAAAAAATATGAACCGATCCAAAGACGACCCAGATGAGCCTAGCGGGGAACAAACAGAAAACAAACAGTCGCCTGAAAAAATGCCGACGGCAAGAAACACAATGTCGAGACAAAACAAAGGTAGTTCTAGGCTAAATATGTATGTTGTAGCGGCCTGTGTAAGACTTCGTATGAACGCACTGGCCTACCAGTCGGCAAGGCTACGGACAAAGGCAACTACTACACAGCGAGATCTTTCGCTGTGACACACTAAGGTCTGTTCACTCACTGCCAGTCTCGGAGTACGGAGCAGGCGGACACTCACTGGATTTTATGTCGTAACTGTTCACAAAGTTTCATTAAATTCATTTTTGTCTTGGATTTATGTGCTTTGTTTTCTTCATTGTGAGACAGCTAAAATATATCTGTAAAAGCCGGTAAAGTGTGCACTGAATGGGCATGCCTAAAAGCTGGGTGCGCACCGATCGAGCATGAGGGAAAATTGGTAAAGTGCGTATTAATCGAGCGTTGAGTAATTTCGGTAAGAGCGCTCTTGTCGACTATGCCTAAAAACAGTAAGTGCGCACCGATTGAGCATGCGTACAAGCTGGTTAACAGCGTAGCGAGCGAGCGAGCGGCAAAATGCGCCCGAATTAGCACACGCGAAAACTGGTAAAATACACACCGATAGGTATTATTCGAAAAAAGCGACAAAGTGTATCCCAATCGAGCATGTGTAAAACTTTATAAAGAGCGCACCGATCAAACATTCGTCAAAACTGGCAAAGAGCGGATTGACCGAGCCTGCGAAGAAAGCAATGAAGTTTGAGAATGTATGAAAACTGGTGAAGTCAGGGCATCAATTTGCGCCTCGAGCTGTCCGGGTGACCCTACCCAACCTTAGTGCCCGGCCTGTCATGTCAGGGGAGATCATGCACCCAGTTCACCTTGGTCGTGGACTGTGTCCTCGTCAACGCAGGTACGTGTAGGTTGTCCCCCTTGCTCAGAATGTCTGTGTAATCGTGGTGAACTTCCTTGCATCTTGCTCCGACGCTTCCTTGCAACTTCTGGCACAGTCGCCGTACATACAGTTATACATCATTTCTTGGTGCAGACAGGGCGTCTTGCGATTTCTGTTGCTCTTTTCACGATTGTAATTCCTTTATAGGCACACCCAGGGCGTCACTGGCTATCTACCGCACCTAAAGAACAACGTAAAACCATTTGAAAGGTTTCGTAGCAAAACGTTTTTGTTATGCTTTCCAAACAGAAAAAAACGGTGAAATTCAATATCTCTAGTGGGTTTATTTCTCATAGGTCTTTATATTTTAAGCAAAAAAAAAAAAATAAAACGTTGGATCTACTGTCCGCGCCATTACCTTCTTAAGTTCATGGTTCTAAACATTTTCCTCTCCTCCTAATGAATATACGCGTAGCAATAATATATCTCTGTTCGTATCGATAAATTTATCTTATGAAAAGTAAACAACCGCACAAAACTTTCTTGCACATGACATAACTCTGACAATATAGACACACATAAAAAACGAAGTAATATTGTGAAACTTTGAGGAAATTATAATTATAATTCAGAACTTTCATACAATCCCAACCTGTCCGTCAGATTTTCAAATTTGCTAGCTTAATGTTGTTCATTGTGTGATGAAGCAACGTCCTTGCACTAAATCTAAATTGATTTTGTCTAAAAAAAAGTCGAGACCTCCAACTTAGTTACAATGTTTCTCTCCAGCGTTGCTATTTTTATTATAATAACAATATAGATAGGTGAAAAATAGGTGACGAAAGCTTGTACTAAACTTTACATCCAGGATAACATAATTTAATTGGTTAAATTTTTGGATGTTTTGATTAGAAAGGAAAACTTCGTGTTTGTGTGTAGTTGATGTGATCGTTGTAGTTATTGTCATTGTATTGAGTTCATATTTTTAACAATAATTTCTTTGTACAAAGCGCTTTTTTCCCACAGTTCCAACAGCACGCTGACGGTAACAATCTAAGTGCAGTATCTCTTATAGAGTTAACACCGCAGATACTGCATATTGTTGGTCCCAGTCAGCACGAAACACCTAATAAGCAATTACGCATGCGCTGTTACTGGTCAGGGGAAACTAAGAAAAACAAGTTTGATTAATGCCCACGCTTTCAAAAGCAATAATTTACGCTTGAGCTGTACTCGTTAGGTCATCTTTGGTGGTGCATTCCTCGTACAAGGCCGAGAATGGAACGAGCCGTCTTTCTTTAGTTCCTAACGTCACTCTCTCTCTCTCTCTCTCTCTCTATCTCTCTCTCTCTCTCTCGGGCCCTCTGTGGGTCAGTCCTGTAGGAGAGTGTTGTGGCCGGCGGAACACGATGGATGATCAAGCCAACACTAACGGCGCTACCGACTCTGGTTTCCGCATCATTCGGGGGATGTACTGTGCACTACAACGATTGCGGTCAGCCCTGCTGGTGTCCAAGTGTCCTTCCTGGTGTCCTCACGCCCCGCCTGGCTCCTGTTGGTGACTGGGCACTGGTCACTGCTGTCATTGGGTCACGTCTACACCTCGGTCTAATGACGCTTTAGGTTGGTGTCTTATAAGTAAGAGGGGGATGGGAGGAGCGGAGAGGGTACGCTGTAGTACCGGTGGAGGTGACCTAAGGTCATTAAAGTTTTTTTTTGTAAAAGGCGTGGGGTGTAGAGTAAATTTTTAGTATGGAAATTCAATAGACGTGAAAAGTGTGTGAAAATTTTCAAAAATGATATGGAATGAAAGGCGGTTTTGGAACCAAAAAGAAAAAAAAAACATAGAAAGAACCAGTTTGACAAGTTCATGAAACATTCTTTCATGATACCTGGTATTGTGAATAAAGAGGTTAGAATGAGAGAAGGTAGATAAAAAAAGTAAACGAGGTTGAAAAAAAGAGTCAAAATGGAGAAAGACTGTGTGTGCGTGTGCTAGAGAGAGAGAAAGAGAGAGAGAGAGAGAGAGAGAGAGAGAGAGAGAGAGAGAGAGAGAAAGAAAGAGGGGGTGAGGAAGAGAAGCACGGAGAAAGAGAAAGACAGAGAGAGATATAGATCAATAGATAGAATAAACAGATAGATA
>BMAT01005477.1:808702-819434 GCA_019649035.1 Elysia marginata | reverse complement strand
TTCTAGGCCTAGGTTTATGTCCTTTGCAAACTAGACCAAATCTTGGACTCTGTGGGCCTCATAAAAGGTGCTCAAATCAATTTCATCAACCCATAATCAATAACAGTTACTCACAGACTGCAACCAATATTTATAGGTAGTGTTCTGTGCAGTTACTGTGAAGTATGAACTGGTCAGCGATCTAATTCTGCTATCACCTCTCACCTGAGGCGTGACCCCAAGTGCATTGTGACCTCATAAGGTCAGGCAAAGCTTGACGTCACTGTGCTCCAACAACCTTGAGTTTCCTCAATCAGGTACTTCCGGTATTGTTTGCATACTGCACACGGTAGTGACGGACTGACTGACGGTACCTGCCTTGACACACTACACGCTCGGGCAGATCAGACATTTTTAGCACACACTGTCAGTTAGTTGAGCCGTTCGGATGGCAGTCGCTGGACTAGATTCCAGACCAGTCTTACTGCTTACAAGGAACGAGATACAAACAGTGTTTATATACATTCCTACACGTCCGTGCCGATCTTGTGTTGGTTCCCAGTGATTAATCTATGGTTTAGATCTATCGACAGGTGGGTTAAAACAAATTCTAAATTAAACTGCCAACAGCCAGGGTTAGTTGGTCTGGAATTATGCCTTAATTAAAAAGGATAAACCGCGAGGCTGATTTAGCCTATTGTCTTGATCCTGATCTGGGCCTAAATATTTAAATTATGTTCAGGGTTTGTCTAGACTTAAATCTAGATTAGATAGATTCTAGACCCTAGAGCTCTAGATCTAGATCTAGTGCTAGACATCTAGCCCCTAAGCTTCTGTCTTTATTTCGATATATATTGATAGATCGAGATCTAGATCTTTATTAGATAGACAATTATTAGATCTAGATGATTACTATTGATCTGTCAATTTGTTGTACCATGATAGTATTTAGTATAAGCCTTTACAGTAAGATGCTCATCGTGAGCTAGATAGCAGTAAGTCTTCAGAGAAGAAACCCCCTTTACTAGTCTAGTTGTAGCCAGTGTTCGGGCCCTAAACTTCTGACACTCCTAAGGGGGCCGGGCCACATCTGCGTCATGACTACAGTCTCAGAGTCAGATGCCTCCCTGCTATTTTTTTTATACAAGTAATCTCCCACAAGATCTAGAATCTACACATTGATGATGGATCTAGTAATCTAGATTCTAGCACCAGTCATACATTTTGGCTTTTTAAAAATCTAAGACTTTACTGAAGTAGATCTGGGCCGTGAACCTGGCTCACTTGTAAGATTTTCTGACTGAATTTAGGTCATAAATCAATATTGTCTGATTTTACTTTATTTCATACCTAATTGTACTCTCCCCCTATCCCCAGCTGATTCTATAAAAATTAATTCCAGTCATTTTTTTCATTCAAACTGTAAGTTTTTAAGAGAATTTCCTTTGTTTTGTTTTTCAGAAAATCACACCATTATAGGCTAATTTACACTTTGATATCGGAATCTAATGTATAGCCTAAATACATACTAATTTCTCTAAAATATTATATAAATAAGTACATTAGGAATCCATATTCTAGACTATTAAATTGTTATTGGATTTTTGCATTAGGGTGCCACTATATATTTCCATAGGAAATTACTTTTTTATAGTCATACCCTTCATTTTGTCAGTAGAGTTTGTTATCAAGGTACATTAAAACATGATGTGCACATCTCAATGGGCAAGACCCTTTATTTCTAAAAATCAGACACAATATGGTACTATAAAGTTTTTAGGCTTCACGCTAAAGCTAGGGTGGCACTCCCGTGTGGAAATCTTGCCCACAGGCAAATGGTCCAACTAATTTAGAGTACTAGAATCTTTATCAAGATTAAAAAAAAAAGAACAAGACTGTGTTTGTATATGTATCTGTGCCTGTAGGGCAATCTAGATGTAGATCTCAAGAATCGTCTGATTAGTTGGAACAATATGATAGCAAAGACTGGTCCCACAATTAAACATTGGCAGGCTCTTGAAAGCTAGCTACCCCTTAGTGAGTTTACAGCTTTAACATGTACCTGTCACTGAAGTGTTACCAATTTCGTATTGTTAATGAACAAAATTTATGTTATATAGATATATGCTGTAGGTTAGAAGAAAGAAAAGTGTTTTATACTGTGAAATGGTTCTAGACAAGAATAATGATCAATTTCTCAGATCTATATCAACCTATTTATAAATAAACAAATCGTACCTCTGTATGTGAAAAAGGCCAGTTGTAGTTAGTTTTTTAGATCTCCTAGCTACAATAGACTTGTAAATGGGACATTTGCCTGGGGTTATCATCTAAAGATAAAATATAGCCTCAACGATAAAATTCTTTTTAAGGCTTTTTAAAGGTTCGCACATTGAACTGGATCTTGAAATACATGGTGCACACAGTGCTTTTAAGGTTTCACCCTGATTTATTGAGATAAGGGTCTATAAATAAAAACCTAAGTCCTTTTGTGCAGTTGTAGCCTTAAAAGTTCGATCATCAGTGTGGCTTAGTGGTTAGGACGTCAATTGCATGTTTGATTCCCAACCACGACTCATTTTGCCTTAGGAAAGCAATTTATTCATATTTTCCTCAATCCACCTACCTGAAAAATAGGTACTTGGCTAAAGTCAGTGCTTGAATTTTGTGAAATCTAAGTATTCAAGACTGTGACAAAACGTCTTAAATCTGTCGGTTGTGATGGGGGAAAAAGTATTTTCAGAAATAACATAGAAACTAACAAAATTGTCATAATGATGTTATGTTATTGTTATGACTTTCTTAAATTGCACCACAATGCTTGGTCAGAAGTTTTAAGTGAATCGATGAAGAAACGTACAAACGGCCACACTTAAAATCTGTCAGTTGTTATGCAGGACAAAACTTTTGTCCTGCATCGTAACCGACAAAGTTTAAATTATGTTTTCCCTTATTTCTTTTAAACCATAAGGTCTTTTCAGATAAAATTTTCAACACTGCTAAATGATGTAGTTTGAAAGGGATACATGGCAAGAGCTTTTTTATGACAGCCTTGTTTTCTTTGCTATGCCTTTAAATACTTTGTCCAACATCACAACCAACAGAAGCGCGACGACCTTTTGTCACAGCCTCATTTGAGCACCTAACAGACAGCCGTACTGTAATGCTCTGAAGTATGAGTTGAGTTTTCTTTTGTATATATTGGTCTATTGGCGAAATTAAGTGTCTTGAGTGGAGGACGAGATCTATAGTCATATTGACTTTTTCGATTCAGATTGATAATAAATAATCATTGCATTGTTGCATTTCATATGCATTCTGAGTGGTGGCTGAATCAGTAGCGTAGTTAACAGCTATCCTAGCCATTGCAGATTAAATCTTTACCTGCTCCCCTGTGCCTACATAGCACTATTGAAATTAGTAGCTAAGCCTCTTAAGACAATTCAAAATTAAACCATGGCAAACTACCTCACTATGCCTTGTGCCAAGAAAAATAAGGACCCTACTCCTTGTTTCGTGAGGCTCTTATATAGTACAGGACTAACTTCACTTGAGTTTTAAGATTCATTTGCAATTTTAGTTTACAAAGAACTTTTATCGCTTTTAATAAGTTAAAAAAGAGATGTGCGATACCCGCAACAGGAATTTTTTTACACTGAAAAAAAAACCAGATGTCATATAGAACCTTGGGTTAAAACCATAAAATAAAGCAAAGCAAGCAAAGCATGCAATATCACTGAACTGTATTCCCTGTGCTAATTATTATTCAAAGTTTTCTCTTATTTTGCTCCCTGCCCCTTAAACGCACATGCCTAATTAGTTAGTCTGTCCCTGTCTGCTGCCTCTCTCTCTGTAACTGTTTGAGTTAAAAACATAATTTAGAGTCATGCCATATATTGAATCCTGATTGTCTCCCGTTGCCAACAAAGTTTAAAAATAAAGTGTGCTTGTAATTTTCAAAGTTTAGTATTTTACCTCCTAACTGTTGTGACCTATCAAGTAATTTTCAAGTAAGCATTAATAATTTGTTTTTTCCCCTTTAAGGGGGAAGAGAGCTAACCTGTAAGGATTTTTATGTCCAATTAACTGAAGCTGCGTCCCCCTTTCCCAACCCACTCTATATCCCAGATTTGCCTTTGAATTTAAAATTATGTCGATGTAGTATCTATTTGCCTGTCGTTCCTCATTTTTCTTTTTCTCTCTTCCCATGTATCATTCTGTGTGTTTGTGCCTGCTTTTCGTCTGGCCCTTTCTGGTTGTATCCAGGTTCTATCTTCGATACTTGATAATTATGTTTATGTATCCTATCGGCCTGCCCTCCTGAAGACCTCCCTCTGTCCCGCAATGTCTCTCTATCCCTCAGTGATAATTTTTTTGAGAATTCACTCTATTCCATTTTTTCGCTCAATACAATTCTTCTGCTGCCTTCGCCAAATTTACGCCAATGTCTCATTGAACATGTATGCACACGTACTCTGCTGAACAGCACCGAGCGAGCCTATGCTCATTTTGTTTTCTCTAGATAAGAACTGCATGGTATTCGGTGCTTGAGAGTCGTGTCGCCTCAAAGTCAATGCTTTTCAGGTCAATAATCTTCCAAACAACAATCTTCTGCCAATCCCGTCGAATCATGCCCGCTTGTTTTTCTAAACTCCCGCAGTTCTGCTCATTACATTTAACCTCATTACCGTTGGTCATCAATTTCTGGGCATACATTTTTGCGAATACTTTCTCATCGACTATGTATACATCTCGAAATGGAAAGGGAAACCAACATAATCCTCAACGCTTTCCTTTGCGATCATCTTTTTTCAGTTTTATAGTTATAACTTGGGAATGAGCCAGCGATAGTTGAAACAATAAGCACACTTTCTTTGTGAAGGTGGCTGCTGGACGGAATTAATAGTTAAACCAATTTGTTCAAATCATTTCCGTGACTAAAAGGAACATTTTCATTTGACTTTGAGTAGTAGAAAGTTTATATACTTTCAGGTTTCAAATATTGAAAATTCAGCAATGAAATTTCTTTAGTTTCACCGTATAGTCTTAACAGTTTAAGTTTCATATGGGGGTTTCTTCTAACATTTACCACCTATCTATTGGACAAGCTGTATCACCGTGAGCTAGATAAAAGGAATCTTTTGTTTCTGAGGTTTGACAGTTTTCTGTGCACAGACAGCCTTAGTGAAGGAGCGTGTTTATGTGAGTTCTGGATGACAAACTGGTCTTTCAGGCACATGTACTTTAATCTGATAGGGTTTTTAGCCACGATACGTTTTCTTGAAAAGTATCTGTAGAGAAAGTTGTTATTGCTAACTACATAACAAGAACAACAACAACAACAACAAATTGCAACAACAACAACAAATTACAACAGCAGCAGCAACAAAAATTAGCAAGGTATGGGCATCCTTTTTCTTCTCCGTTTTGTATCGACTTTCTCATTCTCTGTAGAAAAAAAATCACACACCCGTACATCTGAAAGGAAACTTGCATTTTGAAAGTTCCGTCTCCATCACCTTTTCTCCTTCATGGTTTTATTCTTAGTCACAGCTGCATGAAGTTCAAGGCTGGGTCTGTAATGCTGTTTGACAAATCAAGCGTAGGTGGTTTTGTCACACTATGCAACCTTTCTAGAAACACCCATAGACATATAAATGTTTCATAATTTTCAATTTTATGTAGATCTATGCCAACCGAATTTTTCTTGACAAAAACAGATATTACAATCATAATTTTACTTGCAGCAGCTTGTTTCACAAATTGGGCTGGTGTTACATCACGGGACAAGGTCAAACTGGACGTCCAGTTTCGTTTTATTGAGAGGGAAGTTGAATTCTTATCCCCAAATGTAAACTCAGCGCGCAATGAATAAACCGAAGCCAAACTTTGGGATTGTAATGTCGGTCCATACGATTGGCGATCTACAGATCAACACGGTCCGGGTATTAATACTGGAACTGTGCACGAATTGCTTGTAGCTAATTGAACGTAATCTGTGCCGCCTGGCCTTTGATAGAATGTCCACGAGGTAAAAACTTCTGCATCACTGGTGCAAACTCTAAGCCGGCGCCAATAACTTTCCTTTGATGTGGATCGATGTGGGTTTCTTATCACGCTGATCAGCAACCGATCAAGCATTGCTTTGCTTACCTGGCAGGGAGTTCGCGAAAGTTAACCATGACTCTTTTCTTCCACTAAACAGCTGAAGGTAATGTACGTAGACATCGGGCGTAAGTCTTAGGGGTATACTAGGTCTAGTATGTTACTTTGTTTCCTCGGAGAATTACGGTAGCGCTTGTTCTTTTTTTTTCTTTATTTCATAAAGGCAATATTTGTATAATTCGTTTTTGGCTTTTACTGAGTTTTAAATTTCGACCCTGGTCAATCGTATTATGGGTGATAATGTAATTGAGAAAAGTGCTATTGAAAGTGTTACATGTACCGATAGCTAGCTAGTTGTTACTTATTAGCAGCGGGCGAGACAGAATACGATAATCGCCTAGGGAAAATCCAGAATCTTATCTCTTAGAAAACTAAATTCCTATTGAGTTTAAGAAAAAAACGTACCCCATGTACCCCGACCTAAGTTATTCAAATACAAAAAAGAGAAAGCTAAAAGAGTTTCTTGTGGTTTTTTCAAAATTAAGATAAAAGATAACGTCTATGTCGAACCCAATGCTGTTATTTTGACACGATTGCATGTACCCCTGTTCTACACAGATTGATCTAAATCTTAGATTTTTCACTTTAATTGTTTGCCTTGTCTTTCAAAGGTAAAGTACCGTAAGTAGAATGATTGATTTTGAACTTTTAGATCAAGGCGTGTCATACAAATTTCAAAAGCCAACCTAGTTTATAACGTGACTTGTCTCCCCCCCCCCTCCATCCCCTGTTTAAATTCAAAACCTTCTTTTCTGTGATCAGGAATTCAAAACAAAATCATTGGTTCTTGTTGTGAGAACTATAATTTTGAGATGAATATGATAAGATATTTTTTGCATGCATTGCAAGTCAGCAATCATTTTCAATCCATCCCCTAGTCTTCTCTATCGTGGATGCAAGCCCCGCACACATTCTTCCTATTTTTGTTTCAAATCACGACGCAAACATTGTGCGATCAACTTTCAAAAGTTTATACCAAGATGTAACGTTATCATGCCTCGATCATGATAAATTTACATCGCTCGCGACCCACACGAAGTCTTATGTTTTTCTGTGAACTTGAGTCACCCAATTTCCGGCCGCAAGTTTTGTCACTGTGCCAGCTAGGCCTAATCTGTACCGGGAATATCAAGGATTCTTAACCCGGAACTGCGCAAATACGTGCGCCATACTTTTTTTCTTCGGTTTTGTTGTTTTTTCACCCCTGGTACCGGTCCGTGTCACACAATCAGGCTTTTAGTGCAGTACACCACACAACTCTATTTATTGGCCAATAAATATCCAATCAATATAATTATTGTCTACTATTGAAATCAGTGAGTCACTTTATACAATGATTAGCGCATTCAATGTCATCTTAAGGTGTTGTAAACTAATAAACTTTTACCCAACTCGTGTCCTAGTCAGTAAATATATGGATGCCTTTAAACTTAAGCCGTATTAAAATAGTGTAAAGAATGATACTAAGTAGAAAGAAAGAACTCGAAAAGAACGAAATGCCCAACACCTGTGTTAATAAGAGGTCCTCGAGCTACCCATTCGATCACGCTGGCTTTTTCTCCCTATCCAAATATCTCTCGCCTTCTTCCTTAACCAATTGCTGTACATTTAAGTTAAATTTTCCTTGACAGCCTTAAAGCTTGGACAAGCATGATAGACTGATGGTGGCAACAGAGACATGACTGCACTCTGTCTCTGGTCACAGCTAGATTTAGCAGTTTCAGTGAGATTCAGGTCTATCTCTCTCTCTCGCCCTCTTTCTCTCCCTCTCTGTATATATATGATGTGCTTTTTCTGTGCATATTTGGTATTCTCCTTCCAAATACACATAATTTCCTCCTCTCTGCCCCTATTCCCTTCGTTATTGTATGATTTTTTTTTACTCGATATACATTGTATTTCACAATGCTACAGCCAAAACACTCCACCCGTTTTTCTCTCTCTCCGTGTACTGTCTCTGTACCCAGCCTGTCCTCATCTGCCCGCAGCACTCCCCCCCCCCTCCCTTTCCCCTTAACGCATGGCTCATAAAGCCCCCAGACCGGAAGCGATAAGGGCGAGAGTTCGAGGGTCCCGTCGGGGATTACACAGGCGAGGTCAGACCTCTCGCTGTTTTTGTTGCCAAGCTCTGGAATGTGCGGCATTCTTTCCGGTCTGGAGAGGGATCATCGCCAGGCCAGTTACACGCTACTACATGTACCAGGATATGATCTCGAATTTATTACTGGTAGTCATCGCGCTCTACTTTTCCCTGCCTGACTAGACTTCTATCTGCACACTGAAGCGGGCCTGTTAGGCGAGCACCCGTGTCTGACGTCAGAACATAAGGCTGACGCGGTGGGTTTGCATTGACAACATGTCAAATAATGCACATAAGTACGAACGCTAATTATATAATATGATTATGTAAATTATAAAAATTCATTGAAAATTGATGACTGACTTGTCATTGGCATAATGTGATACAATTGATGAGATCTCTCTATGCATGTCCATCTCTTTGGCCTTACTGCTCCAGACGTGTGAAATACCGTACCAAGGCTAGCTCGATCCTAGGCATAGCTATAAATAGTAATTTTTTATCCTGGACAAGACGACCGGATTGGTAGGCTACTGCATACCGATTTGTGTTACGCGTACGATATGGCAAAACCTCCTAGAAGCCGACTAAAGCTTTTTTTTTAACGTGACTATGCGAACCCATCGGAAGTGTTGACATTCGCAGCTACTATACATACCTGTATTTTATTGGTCTCATGAATTCTGACTGCGCAACTGCATGCCGCTTTTTGACAAGTAGGCCTAATGTCACGATTGTACTGTTTTGGTTATTTTGTCTAGACCTAACGATCCAGCGTAACCAATCGCTTCACTAACTTATAAATCTGAATTTGCAGGATGATAAAAGGTTGTGAAATAGATATATAGTTTTATGCGGAGAATGAAACACATCAAATGGTAAACCGAACTCGCAACTATGAAATTTCGAAGTAAAACTCCCCCCCCTTCCCCCTAAAAACACACACACAACAAAACAACATCTAAACAGCTCAGTATGAATGGTTTCTCCTAATTCTATAGACCTTTAAGCTCCCGCGACTAAAATCCGTCGTTCCCAAGAATTTTTTTCGGTGAAAATCCTTGGCCATACCTCAGATTTTCACATCTGGGCCCCCCGCCCTTCTCTCTCTCATCGCACTCTCACAAGTTATCGACTTTAAACGATACTATTGAACATTGAGATCCTCTTTTGGCCTTAATTTTACCCGAAATGTTTCATCATAATGGGTTTTTCCCTCTCCAGTAAACACACACCAGATTTTCAATGTGCCTGAGCAGCCTTGTAAGTCTAAACCATGCATTTCTATATCGTCATCTTTGTGATCGTCACTTCCAGCGAATAGAAAAGACAAGCCCGCCGTCGCCCGCACGGTGTAGATCTATTCAAAATGTGGTGTGGGAGGCGTCATATTTTTAACATTGTTTGTCTGGACCGTTTCAGCATCAACCATACTAGCCTATACTAGCGCATCTGGGCCGAGAATTTAGGGCATGAAAAGAAAGCAACGTCATTGGGTCTCTGACTGTAGTAGGCCAGGTTAGACCAGGGCCCTGGGACCAGGTCGACCTTGCTGCTTGGGGAATTCCCAAACTCGTGTAATCTGCGAAGTGGATAGATCCTGATGGTGTGCAGTGGTGGTGTGTCCCGAAGTAGTGATAAATTGTCATAGAGGTGATAAAAGACGGCGTACTTGTCTTTTCTTTGACTTCCTTTATTACCTATGTCATAGACAAAAGGCGATGTCGTGAATTCTCAACGTTTATATTGACAATTCTAAACATGATGAACATGCGCTACAGGAAGTAATTTCACATTCATGTTTAAAAGTCTGTACAAGTGAAAGATGAATGTTTCTTTTTCTTTCTCTCTTTCTTCCTTTTTTTTCATTTTGAGAGAAAAAAAGGCGACATAAAAGTTGAACATTCTAAAAAATCTTGATAGGAACATATTTTTTCTGTTCGTTTATAGATCTAGAAGCAAATTTGTTTTGTCTTCATTGAGATCGCTCCGCCACCCTCCAAAAAAAAAAAAAAAAAAAAAAAAAAAAGAAAAAAAGAAAACCACACAAAATCATGGTGATTTGATCATGAACTAAACTTTTTAAATTTTCCAAATGAGACGCAAGAAATTAATTTTAAAAAATATCGTTCGCCATTGCACCTTTTAATTATTAGTAATATCCCCTAAATACCTGCCTTTTTAATGATTATTTCAGTCTTGTATAAATTTTCTGTCCTGTGAACAAAGCATCATCAGATGAAGTTCAATATTTTGATTCAGAGAGTGTCATAAAGCAGATATTGGCATTTTGATGCAGAAAGTACTATAGGCCAGAGATTTGGCAGTTAGATGCAGAAAAGAACTTGCGCGTTTGATTTAAAAGATATCATTCAACAGATTTTTTTTTGTTAAACATAGATTCCAAAATGAACCATTAGACCGAAATTCCGTGTTTGATGCAGAGAGTATGAGCCCGTGCATGTAATTGTACAAAAGCAATTAAATTTCATTTCAAACTTTAGAAAA
>BMAT01005477.1:790162-802232 GCA_019649035.1 Elysia marginata | reverse complement strand
GTCCACTGAAACCCCTTAAAGCCTGTCTAAATGTCTATTGAAACCCTCTAAACCCTGTCATAATGTCCACTGAAACCCTCTAAACCCTGTCATAATGTCCACTGAAACCCTCTAAACCCTGTCATAATGTCCACTGAAACTCTCTAAACTCTGTCCAAAAAAGAAAAAAAAACAAAAAGAAAAAACAATCAACATCAGCAAAAAAAACAATAATAAAAAAACAATAATAAAAAAAATAACAGCCCACCCCCCACCGATCAAGGTTCCAGCTTCTTCAAAGTAACGTCATACCCTTTGAAAAAAGTTTGTACTAAAGCTGTTCGTGTAGGTCCAATTGATCAGCGACAAAATCAAACGTTCTAACCGTTTACTCTCTGCAAACCCGCCAGTAAAATATATTTGCGGATTGACCAATAGGGACGATATTTGAACACTGAGATAGTGTACGCTCTGCGGATCAAAGGATATCCTTGGGTAAAGCATTTATTGATCTGTAATGAGTGCGCGGAAGAGAAAACGCATCGCATTATTTCCCAATGAATTTCTAAAACATTTTTTACCGAACATCTTTTGAAATATCCAGGTCAATTGCTGGCTCTGTGGCCGTCATCAGTGGATAATACCAGAGTTTTGGTGTTAAAATGGTCAGGGGATGGAGTTAGGTCTTGTTTATAAAGTTATTATACATGTATGTCAAAGATAAAGTTATTATACATACATGTATGTCAAAGATCGATCTCATCGGGGGGATTAAAAGTCCAAGAAGCATGTGTCAGTGTTCTGAGGTTTAAATTATTTTTCAAACTGAGTATTATTGTAAAATATATTTAAAAAAAAACAATGTATCTTTTAAGTCCGCTATTAAAAGCTCATAAAATGTAAACCAATCTTATTCGCTAGCTTTTCGGTAGTTGGGAAACTCAGTCATGGAGAACTCAGGGCATCTCAAGATATTAGGTTAGCCGTGCATTCAACGTCTAAATCTCATGTTGCTCTTGTCTTAAACAATACCTGGACAATCTCTTCCTTTTCCTTAGAGTACATATTTATATTATGCAATTTAAATCCTAATTGTCGGTTCCTGGTCAAATGAGTTCTGAAGAAATAAACAAGTGAAAACCAAGGTGTTGGTGACCATACTATTATTAGACTTCTGATGTGTATTGCATATAATCCAGGTTTTTAATGATGCCATCACAACTGCCACTCCTCTTCTCTTTCCTATCTCTAGCTGCCGTTTGAGCCCTTCTCGCTTCATTTGCTTTGACCTTTCAATGTCTCTAGAAACATTGGCTATGTTTGATCTTCTCTATTTGGGCAATTTTTTTTCCTTTCCGTCTTCTTCTATCTCACTAGATCTATATCGTACCTAATACTTTCATATCGTTTATCCATTTTTTTGTCATACGTTTATATTCTTACTTTTTTTCTTAACTTACATTCTTTTCTTTTTCCTTACCATGTAATTCATAATTTTCTCATTACTTTCGTTTTTTTTTGTATTGCCACTACATGTAATAAGTAAACTTGTTTTTTTTAGTATGCTTTTCTGTTTTTCTCTAAGTATTTATTCTCTCCCCCCCCCTCTCTGTCTCTCTCTAGCTCACACTCACACACATCTCCCTATCTATATTTTTCATAAAGATTATCTCCTTTTCCACCCATATTACATCCCTAACTAAGTGTCCTTCAAAAAAAGAAAAAAGCCAACTTGATTCTTGCTTGAACCAATTTTCACCCTACAGTTCAGCAACTAGCTACTCTGAGATCGGTGTCCAATTAGTTTATCTGGTTAGGTTCCCACCATCAACAACCTCAACCTACCCGTGGGATAGCAATGCCTCCTAGA
Organism: Elysia marginata; assembly: GCA_019649035.1. Classification (NCBI taxonomy): domain Eukaryota; kingdom Metazoa; phylum Mollusca; class Gastropoda; family Plakobranchidae; genus Elysia; species Elysia marginata. The sequence goes on along the minus strand of BMAT01005477.1, from coordinate 800,383 downwards.
TTTTCAGCTTTAGACACTTCCACGCCGTTTGTAATAATTTCTCAGCATCTTTTGCTTTCTTTTACTTTTTATGACTTTCTCTGAACCACCGGATGCTGTAGGTCTAGTACCGGAAGTGGTTTTCTATGGGAAAGATTACCGACTTTGGTGTTATTTTCCATGGGATTCCGTTCTTAGAAAGAAAAAAAAATTCTTGCGTTGGACACGGAAACACGGGTGAAGGAAAGGGAGTGAGAAAGAGAGGGTAAAGATAGAACGGGAGGTGAGAATGGAAGAAAGAATGAGATAGGAATTAAGATCGGCAGATCTATTGGAGAAAATTTTATCGGTGGAATAACTTATCTTTAGTTGGGTGCAGATTGCAGCAAAAGGCGCTAGATTAGTGTTGATACGATTGGGCATAAGCCAAATTGATACTCCAACCACACCACCCCCCTTCTTGCCAACCGAATTCTCCCTACCTCCCTCTGTTTGTTTCTGTAGCTGATGCCGTACTTACACCGACAGGCTCATCGTTAAGGGGGTCTGTGTGATACAATGTTTATTTTTTACGCTTATGACAACTTGACGCTGGCGATTGTGCTTGAACGCTGTTGTTTCACTTGTTCCTCCATACCGTCTTTATTGTCTTTCGCCATCTTGCCGTGCTTTGTTGTACTCTAAGAACTTGGTGCATCATCTCACAGTGTTTCGGGCTCCCTCTCCTGATTTACCTCTTGCCCCCAGCACGATCTCTCTCTCTCTCTCTCTCTCTCTCTCTCTCTCTCTCTCTTTCTCTCTTCCCCTTTCTGCCAGCATCTCTTTTTTGCGCAGGTCTCTACCCTCAATATTAATGTTGTGCCTTTTACTATCTATCTGCCTTTGACTCTCTAACACCTCTCTATGAATATGTTTTGGTTCGTTGTGTTCTCTTTCTCTTTTCTCTCTCCGTCTCTGACTTAGTCTGTCTTACAATTGGACTTTCTGTCTGAATCCCTTATTGTATTCCTCTCTTTAGCTCTTTGCCTGTAACTGACTATCGCACGCTCTCTCCTAATGTGCCTCTGTCTCTCAATCTTTTGTTCTATGAGTCTCCAAGTGTCTCTTTAACCCCTCTTTCTTTTGCATGTATCACGCTTTCTCCTCGCCTACTCAAAACTATCTCCCCATGAGGGGGCGGGAGTGTCGGTTTGATTTACACCAGATTGTGTAGATATGAAAACACTATTTGTAGGTCTAGATCAAGGAAGATATTTTTTTTTCTGTATTTTACAATTAATATGACCTGAGTTTTGACGGGAGCAGCAGGATGGTGGCTAAGGAGTGTAGCTGCTTCTGTTGCTGCTGCTGCTGCTGCTACTGCACGAAGAGAGATGGCTCAAAGGGCAAGTGTTATATTCTTAAGAGGGTGAGTAGATAAACACCGCGGAAGCTCGAGGCGGCATGGGAAAAGGTGAATGGGTTTGGTGAGTCTCCAGAGATTCTGGGTATGGCAAGGATCTGGAGACAGTGCATGCCTTGGTTTTTGAAGTGCGATTGTCCACGGAGAATAGAGGAAACTGGTGTAGATAGGTAAGAGGGATCTTTAATACTTACAGGGAGTTTGAGAGGACTGCGTTAGAAAACGTATGCGAGAAGGAAGAAAGAAATATCGAGCGAAAGCAAAAGAGTTTGTGTATGTGTGAGGAAGAGGGGAGAGATAGGGCAAGAGAGAGAGAGAGAGAGAGAGAGAGAGATAGAGAGAGACAGCGACTGAGACAGAGACGGACAGACAGACAAACAGAGAGAGAGAGAGAGATAGACAGACAGACAGAGAGACGTAGGTGAGAAAATAAAGCTGCATAGATAGAAAGAACGATTAAGTGGCAAAGCATAACAGATAAGCATAATGTGTGAGAGGCGGAGGAGGTGATAGCGCACACACAAGACTGTGCATGTATCCCTTTCCATCTTGTTTACCTTATGTTTGCGTTACTTGTCGTGACGTGCTAAAACATCACAGTCTGATACACTGCAGCTTGGCTGAGTGAGCGGCCTTAGCTATATGAGTACTCACTATTATCGTGACTGTAAATAATGCTCTCTCTCTCCCCTCCCTCTTACAAATTCATTATCAAATATAATAGTTATATATCCTATTTGCCTCTTCACATTTCGACGTTGCCTTCCCTCCCCTGTTGTGTTAAGCTTCTGCTTCAGCTTCCTGGTCTTCGCCTTAATTTTAGATAAGCTTATCTATTCGTTTCGTGGCAATGCAATTTTTTAAAGCAAAATTTACTTCCACTGAGTCAGACTTCCGTATCAAAACTCATTCGTCATAGCTTCACCGCCGCCACAGTGCTGATGGCTATGTTATAGAAAACCCGCCCGTAGATTAGCGTAAACCCTTCGTGGTGGGTTTAAAACCACGCTACCGGTGGGCAAGTTTGAGACCTTTGTCACAAAAGAAGAAAACTTAGTGAGGCCATTGCATCAACGGAGCAGTTTAGTGAGGCCTTTTGTTGCGGAGGCAACGATGTTTTTGAGGCATATACTTTGCAGGCAGCGAAGTATTCAAGGCCTATGCTTTGCAGGCAACGATGTTTTTGAGGCATATGCTTTGCAGGCAACAGTTTTGTGAAGTATGATTATGTTATCGTACTTAATGGTTTAGGGGAGTCTTTATTGCACGGGGCGATTGAGATATAGGCCTGTGTGTGCCTTTTATACTCATTTTTTTACGATTTGCACACATTTTGATTTGCTATAAATGTTTGTTTCTTAATTTTGTTAAAACACAGGGACTAATACTACTAGAGATAAAATTTATAGGTTTTGATGAACATGAAAGGGAAATATTATGATAATTTGTAAGCATAGTCACACAAGTTATCTTTTCTTTAATAGGAAATAGCGGCAGGAAAAACAAAATGAGAACATGTAAGATCCAAAACGTAAATGCCCTTCTTGATATTTGCTCCGGGGAGTGCATTTCACTGTTGCACTTTTGCATTATCATGCGCACAGATTCAATATCAGCGGTTTAGTCATTGAAAACCAGCATTTTACATATGAGAAAAAACTGTGCCCCAAAACTAAAAGGAGTGTTGAAGGTCTTTAAAGTACTTAGAATGACATGAAAAGGTTTAACAGTGTCGACACAAGTCACTGGCCGCCGTTTGTCGTGAGCTCTCCAATGTTTCCCGTGTCATTCTGTTCTGTCTGCCGGTTTCTCCACCTTCTGTCTGTCTATTTTTATATAATTATACACATCTTTGTTTCGTCCTTGCTTTCTTCTTCCTGTGTGCTTGACTCTGCCTTTCACTCCCTCTTTATCCCTCTTGTGGGTGTCCTCTATTTTTAATTCCTCATCTTTCACAATCTTTGCTGAGTCTGTCTATCTCAGTCGCTATCACTAATTTTCATACACCTGTCTCGGTTGTCTCTGACTATCCCGTCTAAGGCGCTCAAAATGCGTGAGCCCCTTGAAATACATGTTTCTTGAATCCTTCGGACAAAACCTGAAAATTAAAGCTCATTGCCCTGCTTAAAACTGTCTTTCTTTGGAGAAGAATTTAGTAAGTAGCAAGCTCATTAAGGATAAAATGTGTTGGTCTTTGGAAAGTTTAAGTTTACATTTGTACAAATATTTTATTTTCGTATTGCTTCTTTATTATGCCTTGCCATCTTCTTCTTCAACTTCCTGGTCTTCACCTTCTATTTTGATACATCAGCTTGTCGTGTAACAAACTGTGATCACACCATCTACCCCCTAGGGGTGCGAACCAGTTGTATACGTGTGAAGCGAGGCCACCCAGAGCTTAATAGTTCAGTAGTCATAGTCTGAAGGGTGGTACATGTATCTATATGGTATACAGTAGTTGCTCATTTTGACTCGGGCAATATGTCTGTGACGGTATTGAAGGCAAACCTGACGTATGGCGGACCAACGCGAAGCTTTTGTTGATCGCACTGCCGCTGAGGACGCACATGGCGTATGTAACATGTGAATTTGCTTACCACCCTCAGCCTACACGAAAATCCCTCGGTTTCATTGCTCGTCCGGATTGTTCGTTTCTTCTGTTTTTTTGTTTTCTTTGGTCGCGGGGTGTTTAGTGCATGGGTGATTTCGTATTGCCTAATCTATCGATCAATAAAATGCATTGATCTAGATCGTAGAGCTTAACGTTGGGGGAGGGGGTGATTTCCGGTTGCCTTATCAAGTCCATCTTAAAATAATTTATGATAACTTTTTCACCAGAGCCACAACATTGACAGTGTCATCGACCGCCAGAGTGCACAAAAACATCAATATACGTTTTGCACGCCAACTAAATGTAATCTCGAATAGAAATAGAACGGTTGTAAGAAACGGGCATTTTTATGGTTATCAAATTGGAAAAAAGTAATGGGAAAGTTTTCACACGCTATTCAAAAGCACACGCAAGCGAGCAGGCTGCATACATGATGCTCATGTTTAACCCTTTGAAAAATTCAGTTATTTCAATTTTTGTAGAAAAGATGGAAGAACAACTGAAACAAGAGGAAGAAAAAGAAAAAAAAAATTAAACTACAGGGTACAGTTTTTATAAAATAGTTATATGTATTTGCAAGAGAGAGAGAGACTCACACACCTAGACAGATAGATAGACAGAGATAGAGGGAGTGATAGAGCGAGACAGACAGATACGCTTTTGTGCCTGTTTCAGTTGTGGAAACTACATGTAGGTACCCTGCAGAATTTTTTGTCTATACCTGTACTCTATTGTACAAGTACGCTTATGCATCATTCAAAGAAGCGTTTAACCTAAAATCGAAAACATTAAGCTTCAAATAAGTACACGATCATAATTATGTTATTGTTGTTTCTCTAACCTCAACTGCTTTTTTTTTAGAATTCTTATCCGACAGTTTAAATATCATTGGTTAGACTGGCCTTAGCAGATAGCTTGGTTTCAACTACCGAGACGAACGCCGCAATCTGATCGGAAATTTACTATAAAACAAACAAGACCCGGCACAATTCTCGCCGCGCTCTTTGTGCGTACATGCTACACCTTTATGTCTTTGGTTATGGACGGCCAATAAATGGCGACGGAGTTTCTTATCTTATCCTGTCATTTGTGCCCACGTCTTTGCCTTTGCTTCCTGCCTCTCATTCTTCTGTCATCGAGTCTTGTTTTCCGGTATAGAAGTTTTCCGGTCTAATAAATTATCATAGTCGTGGTTTATGCGTTTGAACCTACTGACGATTCCTAACATGTAGGCCTATGAATGATCGTCTCATATGCCACCCAAAGATGGACATATTAGGCAACGTTAGGTGTATTTTAATATTTCTGTCTCCTTTCTGCTTTTAGTTGTCTTTAGCTTGCCAATATTGATAGGAAACTTTTGTGTCCCTATTATATGGCCTCAGTTTTATTGAACCTTGGTAAAGACATGCAGGCCTAAGAGCTGTACCGTCTGAGTGGTTCTCGTTTGCTGCAACGTCGATCACCGACGGATTTTCACAGGCTGCATTACACAATAAGCAGTAGCCAAGCATCAAAATTCTAGTTATCTGTCTCAAGTATTCATTTCAGATAAGAACACAATCATGAGGTACTTTCTATGTAGAATGTGGGATGGTCACATGAAGTCATATTACAGTTGAGTTTTGGAACCATACAATTTCGACATAGGTTTCCTATTTTGGATCGTATAACATAGCTCGCGGTCTGAACTCTGCCCTCAGACCCGATCTGTCATTTGCTTTTGTTAGCCAATCAGGTTACACTCAGTATTCTCACAGTCACACAAGCTGTCAGTTCTCCACGCGGCTATATCGATCGCGCACTTTCCCGGAATTTCCTTACTCTCTAAAAGTTTCTTAATTTAGCGCAAACCAACCACGTTCCGGTACTTGCTCAGTTTTGCATCACTTTTGTAGGTAATGCTGTCGTCGCACCGAGTGGAACAAGTGCTGCCAGCGTAGGTACTGATAAAAGCATGTACGTACTGATAAAAGCATGTACACAATTTTATATCAATACGGCTTCTTTCTAGCTTATGGATATGGGTCTATTCTGTGACAGTCATATAAACATTTAATCTGTAAAATATTTCACAGGGGCCATAGATATTTGGTTTTTTTCAAATTGTAAATTTAGAAATTTGTTTCCTATCAGACGTAGATAGTCTTCCTGTCTAATGTTTCCGCTGGAAATTATATAACTTTTTTGTCATGTATTTATGACAGCTAGTGTTCAATTAATCCAGGGTCCAACATTTTATGTGTTGAAACCAGGCACGACAGTTCGAAAGTTAACCAGTATCTCAGCATACTGTATCAAACTATACAAGTATCGTACTACACATGACAGTTTTAGAGTACCAACACAGAATCCTTTTTGTATATATCTAAAAAAAAAGAGAAACATTAAAAGCAGAGGAAGGTCAACCCGAAGCTCTTCGACCTTGGCTTGTTACGTCGTTGAGAGCGAGCCGTGAAGCAAAACATATACTGATATAGATTTTAACTGCCGTGATTCCAGCAGGGTTGCCGGGGAAGGAGAACCAACCGAGCCCGAACATTAAATGCCAAGAATTTCCGGCACCGAACCCAGCACTCGGCTGGGAGACAAAGGACGCGAGCCGCCAGTATCTTGAGACTTTTGGTCATATCATGACCAGAAATGGAACTTGGCTCAGAGTCTGCCCCCTGCTGAGCTGCCGCAGCTGTTGTTTAGAGCTGCTTCCGTCCACGGCTTCATCGCTTCTATTTTCATAAAAATTTTAAACGGAACTATCGCATACTAAGTCAGTATTTAAATGTAAAAGCTATGATCTAATATAAAAACCTTTTTTTTCGAAGTGAACTATCACTGACATGTCGTCCGATGTAAGGCACGCCTCCGCCGTAGACCATAATTAGCCGGCGACTATGTCTGACCGGTAATGAGGGCGTAGGTTTTCAATAATAAATAGATCTCTTACTCATAGAGATAGAGATGGTGCTCGCGATGAAGAGCTGTTTGAAACAAATGTTCTTACCTTTTATCAGTCACTAAGTAACCTCCGCGTGCAAATAAAAATGATAAAATAGTATTACCATGACCCTCCGAAATATGCACAGCTAAATTCCTTGAAAAATTTTTGGGGCACTTGACCTTAAATTCTGTCCAGGTAGTCGAAGCAGTATCCTATGACTACACATCTAGGTTTAAATTGTTGACCCTGTATACCAAATCGTCTTCAGCTTTTTGGATTGTCCACCTTCCAGTTTCGTTATTGGGCCATGTATTACAAAATGACTCGTGATTTTTTGCTTCCCTGTTGCATCATGTGCACGTGGGCGATCCTTTTAGTTTCCATATGTGCATGTTGTCGGCAGTTGTTGCATGTTTTGTTCTAAGTGTATTTGCTATTACCCAGTGCTTTAGTTTTAGAGCTCTGAAGCCTTAGAGGGCCTGAGTTAGTACTAGTAGAATTGGATTGTTTATCGTCTCTCTCTCTCTCTGTTTGGATGCCTTTTTATTATAGGTACCATGTTTCATTTGCATTATAGTCTTTGATCTCGGATCTATAGAATGATTTTCATACTCAAGTCTTGATGTCGTTGGGGCGTTGTTTCCTTTTTATTAAAAGGTATAGGCTATTATCGGTCATTTCTTAAGTTCTTTTTATGATTTTTTAGGCTTGGCATTTCTCTTCGAATAGGAGGTAGCGCAATTAAGCAATATAACTTTCTTTAAAAAAATCAACTTCTAGGACCATTAAAACTTTTCTTCGTTATGATGAGATTCATTCAATCCATGATTCAGTATGAAGCTTGCTTGTGTGGGACAGTATTGAATAAGTGCATCATCACATATATACACACATACATATATACCTAATAGAACGGCCCTATCTTTCCCTCCCTGGCCGTCCTTTGGCGCCTTGGTGAGGCGCAAGAAAAAGAAACACAAGTGAAAGATGGGAAATAAAGAGATGACTATGTTAATAAAATTTCAGTACTTTTCACTTTGATGTACCTTAGTTAACACTTTTTTTGCACTAAACACATAATTATACTCGGGTGTCCCGACATTTAAACTTGTGATTTTATTTGGGGTGTGGGGTTAACAGACTATCAAGGTGCAATGTCAAATCATTACGCTGCTTTAACTTAGCGTACGAAATATTTTAAAAAAATTGGTAATCTTTTCTCGATACAGTGAACAGGATTCCATTCAATCGAAATTCTATGGAGTGCAAAAAGTTATTTTGTTATATGGAGAATAGTTTTGGTTTTCCCAGGGTAATTTATACAAAAATAGGGCATCAAACTTTATCAAGTTTTAACATGTACATATATTTTGAAATTCTCAATTTTTGATTATGCAATGTTTCGTTGTTCTTGCATCAAGCAGCTTTTGTTAATACTTCAATGACAGTCTCTCTGCCCGTAAATTGTACGTACTATTGCAGAACCTCGTGAACCAATGACAGAGACAACACAAATTTAACAGCGAAGACGGCAAGAATTGGTTGGTTTTTGGAAACTAATTTTTCTTGTTGTATACAATAAGTTTTTAATTTGTGGTCGCTTCTTTTTCTATTCTCACGTTACTGTCTAGTGAGCCCTGTTGTTAATTTTTTTTGTTTTCTCTTCCAATTTCAGATGCGGCACATTTTCGACCCCTCAGCCATGGCAGACAGCATTTCCTGAATGGTAAGAGACACTTTGTGCAGTCTGTTTTGTTCTGTTTACAAACTCTGGTAAACGTAACTGTTCAACCAGCATATTTTTTATCCAGCAACGCCTTTTCCATTTCTTTTATTTGATTTTATTTTCACGAGTATGGTTGATATAATGCTGCAAATCAGTACTGGTACTTTAGAAAAAAAAACACACCACGAGTCGTTGTCCAACCAGGTATGAAGTAGGCCTAAGCAGGGGGCTTAGACTGCTCCTGGTGTCTTTCCAATTGACACAGACACATGTAGCGGTTTAATTTTCCTGTATCAATTTTGCTACGCACTCTTTTTCAGATTGAAATATTCTGGCGACAACAAATACACATCAGCTTTTTTTTAAACCATCGAAGATAGCTTATTTTATCTTGCTGGAAGTGCGACCATCACAAATACCAAAGCGCCCTTTCTAATCTAAAATAGGCTTTTCCACACCAACGAATGACATACACACTTTTCTTGTTAACGGGCCCTTTCTGATTGCCCTTTAAAAGTAATAACATTTCTTTGTAAAAAAATCTCATGAGGGAGTTGTTGGCGGAAGGTAAACCATCGTGCTACCCACCGCCTTTAAAAGAAGATTAACCAAAGGGGTGTAACTGTTATTTGCCTTTACCGCAGAGTTTTTGTATTGGTATATCAAGGGAGTTAATCCAGAATTTGAACATTTTTCTGTTTTAAATAATATTGGTATCTGTTGACGACTCCACTGACCCTACGGCGTTGGTAATGGAACCAACTTAAATATAAACCCGCATTCTCACACGCCCTTTCTCTATCGCTGTCGCTGCCTCTATGTATTTCTATCCTCTATTTTTGTAAAATTCTGTATTTCTGTATGCCTGTTCGTTCATTTTTGTTTCTTCCCATTCACGCACATACACACCTTGCATTTCGTAGCACAAGGTGTTCAGTTTATGAGGTCCTCGTTCAGATTGAACAGTTAATGTGTAGTAATTATGACTATCAGACCGACCTTCTTCTACAAATGGTGACATTCTATTAAAACTAGTACCCTGTCCTATGCCAGGTAGTAAGAGACCTTTTTCAGTTTCCGTTTAAGCTTGGCACAGTTATTTCTCTCGTTCAAAACGTTCTTTTTAAGTAGCTTGTAATATAGTTCTAACCGTGATAAACTGTGTGTTAAAACCTTGATTAATGGGCACAAGAAACAACAGATTCAACAGTCACTCTTTTATGCAGCTCATCAACAGATCCATAAACTAACACAAGTGAATTAAAGTAAAGAGCGTTTTTATATAGCGCCTAATCCACTAATGTGCTCTAAGCGCTACACATAAACAGCCAAACAATGTCCCCCTCCCTCCACTTATCCAATTTAAAAAATAACAACAGCAACGCAAAAACAAGCAGTCAAAGGATGACTAAATATATCAGCCCCAAACCATAGACATACACCGTTTAATAATTTTAATGATAATAACATTATTAACAATACAAACAAAAACATTATCAACAATAGCAACAAACAATGAAACAGCCGAGCACAGTCCGGGCCCCTACTGGTTGGGTCGGTGTCAG
>BMAT01005477.1:763682-776718 GCA_019649035.1 Elysia marginata | reverse complement strand
TCGCCCATCACCGGCAGCTTCGCATGACAAGGTCCACAAGTGAGTACCTTTAGTATTTTTTTTGCTGTCATAGACATTGAACGGGTTTTTGTTGTAGGCCCATGTGGTAAACCACTACGCTCGTCAGATAAGCAATTAAGCCCTCTCGTTTTGTATATTGTTCGCAGAATACGCGATTTGCCTCTCGGGATGGATGCATGGAACATGCAATGGAATCCTATTCAGACCCCCCCCCACACACACACACACAGGGGGGTCCGACTAAAACGTTTATTTTATCCAAAGTTTATATCATTATGCAGTAACATTATGAAGAGAAAAAAAGAAAGGGATCAAAGCTCTTGTTTATCTACAACGAAAGTTCATCATCTTAAGCAGGGGTTATTTTAAGCGGAGTCCACTGTAGTCCCTTTATGTTCTAGGAGTTTTTGTATGATAAATTAAATTTGCACCTCATTAAAAACTCCAGGTCTTTATTAAAAACCTTAAACTGGAAACGTTTATTGTAAAGGGTAACAGGACAAAAGTCGGTACAACACTCTGAATGCTTGTGTTCACCTACAAGCCCAACATCTTATCCATTTCTGTCTTTTTAAGTCTCTATTGCTCTATATACAATGGAGAAACCGTTTCACACCCCGTTCTACTCATGGAGTTTGCCTGGGCCCTTGCATTAAAAACTCCGTAATGACGATTTTTAAATAATGACAACACATAGGATGAGATCCACTGAGATTTTCCCATAATCTAAAACTATCGAGGTCAACCCTTTGTTATAAAAAATCTAATAAAGAAACAATCACAGACTAGGAGAGATAGTTATATACTGTGCGATCACATATCGGCCTCGTACACCTCAATGGTTTGCTTGGCTTATGGTTGATTCTTGTTACAGTAAGAAAACAGTGGACTTTACACTCTTACTGTAGCGTTCAAGCGGGACATGCAATGAAAATAATGAAAAACTGAAATTTTTTTAAGATTCTTAAGTTTTAATTTCTATTAATTCGTGCGGTCAGCTGTTCTTAATCTCACAGTATCAATACCAAGCAAAAAAAATTTAAAAAGCCCTCCTTTTTTCGCTTAATCAAGATCCTTTTATGTACAAAATTTCTGCTCTTCACCTCGGTCATAGAAATATTTCGTTCACCCCTTGACATGCATTTTTCTGAGGTTCCTTTTGTTTAGTTTGTCTTGACATATGAGTCATAGATTTCCCGTAATGTTTTAGAGCAATAACATATATATATATATAGTATCAGCTTCACGAACAATGAGAAATCTAATCTACACTTTATATCGGAAACCTGACGCAGAGACCAGTTTCGTTGTCTTTTGTGTTCTTAAAACAAACTTCATTAAATGGGTCTATGCCCTGCCACCTAAAACAGACGAGCAGCTGCCTTAGTTCCATTCTCAAAACTGCATACAAACTACAGTAGATAAGGTCAACAAAACACAACACAATAGAGCTAGAAATGAAAGAAAAAATGGAACAACATTGAGTTATTTAACCCAAACGTCCGACATGTTATAACAAATGCACGTGCTCATTGAATGAACAACTGTATCTTATCTCTCATTAATCTTTCGCTTGAACTACGTAAAAACATCGCGAAGATGCCTGTAAGAATCTTAAGGGTACCGAGACTTTTTCGTGGATGCCACACTCCATCCCGCATCCCCGTTCTCTTGCTAGGGTCTCACCCACCGGACCGGACTCCACTTAGGCAATGTTGTGTTTGTGGAATCCAAGATAGCAGTACGTAGTCATATAAAGTCTTTGCAAGAAATTTCTTCCTTCCTTTCCCTACTGGCTCATTGTCTGTTTCTAATATGTGCATTGACGGAAAGCGCAACATTACTGTGATTCAAGCTGAGCGCCAACATTATACTTAGCATCAACAACAAGATCGCGTTTCATTCCGAGGAATGAAATAAATGAGATTATTGCGTAAGATTCCGATTTGCTAAAACCTACAACGCTGACGTTAAGTGCTAAAACACATTCCTTGCAGCTCAGAATTGCATTAAAATGTTTTGTTTATCCAGCGTGAAAGGAAAATATAAATGTCTTATCATGGCGAAATGGCAACCCGTGCGCCAACATCTATTTCTTGCAACCAATTCCGCCCCAACTCCCTCCTTCTTTCCTTACGGCCTCCCTCTCTCTGTAGCCCTCATCTCTTCATCTTTTCTCATATTTTTTTTCTTCACAAGCACGCTCACCCATCAATTCCCTTAAGTTTGGAGGAATCTCTCTCACCCCCGTTTTGAACATGTGGCGATGGCATCCGATTAAAGTAATCGGTGCCATCAGGAACCGCCCTCGACTGGTGCAGTGTCAGTCATAGCTTCCCTCTCTCAGTGCGGATCACTTAGATCTAGATAAAATTTCATTCGGGTGGGGGCGTCTTTTATAGCGAGGAGCTCGCGGGTTAGTCTTGAGAGATCGAGATCCGGGTAAAAAGTAAAGAGCTTAGGCTTTTTGTCTCTCTGGTGGATACTTATGCGTTCGGTATTCTCTTCTGTATTGTCATTGTTCCTAACCAACAAAAAAAAAGAAAATGATACGGAGGTCTTCGTCTTACTCTGGGCTCTGAATTGAGGCCCTTAGATTGTAGCACTTCAGAATTTTGGTGAAGTCCCTCCATATCGACACGTTTGGGCGGCCACTCTCTGCTTTGACTGTATCACCAAGTTCTTTGCGAGCAGCTTAATACCTGGCTAAATCTATACGTGTAATCAGCTCGCCGATTGCAACACCACTGTCAAACTCATAAACAGCAACAATAAACAATGACTTCCAAACACATACTAGCGATAAATGAATATAAAGCGGGAAGTGTTGGAGATGGTTTTTTTTTTGCTGTCAATATTAATTAAGTGTCGCAAACCAAACACCAGTAGATGGGCGGAATCTGCAAGTCTGTGGTAAAACATCATCCACTGTCTTGAAGACGCCCAGTTCTTGCTGCTGCAAACTTAACCCGGCCGTTCGGGGCACGATAGCTGACTGATGCTTGCGCGCAGAGACTGCCTGAGTGTGGTGGAACTGCCTGGTCTTGCCTGGTCTCTCTCTGGGGGGTCCGGAACGTTATCACCTGGGGTGTCTGCCTGATGCACGAATCTAAAACGGTGCATGCATATAACAGCCTAAGTAACGAGAGCTATGACATCAACACATTCACATCTTTCTACCACACTATCTGACTGATTTCCAGATGACATATTTCACTTTAAAATTATGTCAAAAAGCTGTAAATTATCGTGGCCTCCAGCGATATGCTGATTGTTTTAAATGTTTTCTGTTGCCTTCAAAATGCAAAGTAATTTGCGAAAAACGAAACATTTTTCAGTACATGTATCACTGATACTTGTCTGAAAAGGCATGATAATTGTCATGCAAATAAAAAATTTTCAGAGACATAAGTAACTACAAAGTATATGTAGATAGATAAATAGATAGATCTAGAGACACAGAGAGAGGGAGAGGGAAGGAGAGAGAAAGACTGAGAGAGAAAGAGAGAGAGAGAAGAGAGAGAGAGTGAGAGAGAGAGAGAGAGAGAGAGAGAGACGCTGATAAATAGTGCTATGAGACTGTTCCATGAAATTCTTTTAGAGTAGTTCCCATGGACAATGGTGAGTTTTGAGGCTTAGATTTAGCATTGAAGTTATTTGAATTTGAAGAGTGCGCTGGTGAAGCTACCTTCTGAATTTTATACACAAAAAAGGTAAGTACTAAAACAGTCCCATAGAGAGAAATTTGCGAAATGCACAATAAAGATAAAGCAATAATTACAAATGTGCACTTACAACATGGAATCTGAACTATCAAAGAGACAAACAGGCAAATCGGTACAAGTAGGTAAGCTGGAAAACAGACACATTAATTTCTCTCTTCAATGACATACACAAATACAGCTCATTTATTATATTCACAAATGAAATTGTGCTAGCCGTTTATGTTTAACGTCCCTAATGCTTTTATAAGTTTGCGAGGCTAAAAAGGGTCACGGACTACAACTTCAACTAGAAACTGTTATCCGAAGTTGCACTTCTTTAACCGTGTATGGACAAAATTCTTAATTCCTGCCAACTCAGCTGTCCATAATAGAAAAATTAACGAATAAGTTTTCCCCCTTTCAAACACAGTGCATCCCCGACCTTATTTTAGCAAATATAAGGGGTAATAAAATTTTTTCACAAGTAAGATTTCTCAAAGAAAAGCGTGAAGAAAACGATGGGAATAATTATCTTAACCACTCACAATGCAATGAAAACTCCAGACGGACCGACCGGGGCGCGCAATACTTGCATTAAAATATGTTGTATCAAAACAACCAAGTCCTTATCGCATGGAACCAGGGGACATGCCTGAGCCTACGTTTTGTTAGGAGCAGACTGCCTGCAAACATGCATGTGAAGAAAAAAGAAACACTCATATCTTGGGAGGCAACCGCGCGCTCCGGCAACAGCAACAACAACAACAACAGCAACAGCAACAACAAAATCTAGATCTAGATCTAAAATGAAGAATTTGACCCTTACAAGGTTGAAGGCTTGCAACTTTGGATACTAGTTTCTAATTGAAGGTGTGTTCCTTGTCCTCTTTAACTTCTACTGCAAGAGGCCAAAATTATCAAAAAAATATTAGAGGCTTGTTAGTAGAACGCAAAGAGAGGAGTGAGAGATGCGATTTTCGACAATGCGTTTTCATTTTGTGTGAACTAAAAATTTAATCCGCAAAGTTGTGAGGGGAGGGGAAGGGCTAAGAACAGTCACCAAATCGCTAGGGTCGAGCTTTTCTTTCCTTCTTTTTCTTCTTCAATTTTATGTGTACGTTAAATGATAGAGTTGCATAAAATAGACATTATCTCCCACTCGTCCCTACTTTTTTGTAAGTGATGATGAGAAAGACCGTGAGGCATGCAGTTTAGGCAGAAGGAAATGAATTCGATCATCTTCACTTTAAACCAACTTCACTTTAAACCAACTTCAGTCCACTGCTAGCATTTTAGGTTTCGTTTCTTCCCCCCTGGTGAACAACCATATATCTAATTATATCTCGTATTATGTTTATTGTATTAAAAAAAATTAAGCGGCCGCGCTCACTTTTTTTAAGCCATACAATATTCTTAGCAACTCAGAATGATATTGGAATGTTGCCCCTCATGTTTCTAATAATACGATCACACGTTGTTGTTTTATGTAAGAATCTAAATGTAGTTACCACTATAATACGTGGAAATGATACGCGTTACTTAACAGTTCGTGTATCAAATCACGGGCGTGAGAGAGAGAGAGAGTTCTGAGTTCCATTTGCGTGCATTCATGTCAACCGAGGGCTTTGCAATGAAGCATTATCTTTTGACTGAAGTTAGCGGTAGCCTCTTCTTTTCTATTCTGTCTGTCTACTTATCTTTGTATGAGTAAGTGTGTGTGTGTGAGGGTGTGGGTGTGTATGGTGTCTTTCAACTGTCTAGATAAGTGTCTATGATCCAGATCTACGGAATACCATTTCCAGTTGAGGTTGATGGTTGTGGTATGACTGGGAGAAGAATATGTTTGAAATATTTAGCATCGTACCACCCTATACGTGAGTGCGTGAGTACGTTCTCTCTCTGTCTCTGTTTCTCCCTCTCTCTCCCTTCTCTCTCTCCCTCCTTCCCTCTCCTTTCCTTTCTATTTAGTCTGTTTCTCCACCTCTCTCTTATTCTTTTTCCGCCCATTTTATTTATATCTGTCGTTTATGCTTGGTTTAAATATTCGTCCTCACGCGTTTCGCTTTTAAGCACCCTTATCATTGGTCACTTGAATTCCTACCCTAATAAAGGTTGTTCACGGGAATGTATTTAATCATTTTCAACTCCTTCCGCGCGCAATCTGAAGCGAGAGTCTATGTCCTCATTTATCTAATGCTTGTAAAACCACATATCAACGACTCAAGGGTAATTCATTAGGCCCCCTTCAAATCTATACCTTTTTGTCTTCAGCGAGTTTTCCATGGAAATATTTCAAGGTATCCACAGCGAAGATTAGCTTCTCTTTATAAAGACACCATCTCTATTTTCATCAAGATCTCACCCTTCCGCCACATTGCTCGTCATCTTGAATGCCCGTTTTCTTTCTTTTTTTTTACGTTGTATTCTTCATATAGTTGTCCTTAGGGAAAGCCATGGTTTTTTTTATATAAATGACGGAAGTATGTACCTATTACATACCTGCTTCCCACTATTTCAGTCATATCTTAGAGAACTCAAATCGCAGACCACACCATCAAAAATGGAGAAAAAATATTTTTATTGTGCTATGCACTAAAGCAAGTCACCATAGATTTCCAAATATTTCTACAAAAGACCCAGCCCGCTGTCCAACGCAGCCACTTACGACATATTGGCCACTTTCTTCAGCTTTTTTTGAACCGACTTTCATGGCTAAAACAAGCTTGTCTTTCTACTTCAAAACGTTATCTCCGAATATCGTTCTTTATATTGGGAAAAGGAAAAAAATGTCCGCATGGTAGTCGATCAGAAAAAGAACTGGGGATGGTCCAAAACTTCCGTTCTATATGATTGCAAGAGTTCCCTTACCACTGTCTCTTTGTGGACAGAAGTACGGCTCTCGCAGAGGCGCGTTTGCCTAAGACATAACCTCGACTTAAATGTCCATTTCTCATTAGTTTGCTTGTTACACCTTCATTCTGGCAATAGGCCACGTTAAAATCATTTAAATTTGCGAAAAAAAATGTGGATCACTCGATGACCCTCAATTTATCCTGGTTTCGATAAACTGTTGTTGGGCATGGTTTATATGAATATAACAAAACAGCTGGCTGAATTTTAACTCTAGCCCCGCCATACCCAGGACTCGGCCTCCTGTGACTATTCTACCCAAAATAATTACATTCACGATTATCTCACTGAAAAAAAAAACAAGCGATTCTCTCGAATTCGGGACATAAATTTTGCTGAAAAAAGGCCCTGCTATAAATGCTAAAAAAGCTATCAAGCCATTTTTTTACTGGAGAAACTCACAATTTCCTTAGGAAAAAATTTTTTATATGCTGTTCTTTTAACGTGTTTAATATAAAACATACAGGTTTAGAATGTGGATTTTACAGAATTAACAAAGTTACGAAATAGACCCCATTTTAACAAAAAACAAACAGCAACAAAAAAAACAACAAAAAAAAAACAACCTAGCTAGCGCTAATGTTTGAAAAAGTTTCTGCAAACTTTGTGGATGAAGAAAAGGCGAAGAGGTCTTTCTCACCTCAATGTAAATAAGAAGCGCATCTCTGACCGTTATTTCTTATTCTTCCCCCTTACTTTGGCTCTCCAATGACAGGTCGCAGCGGAATTCCCTTTTGACATTATTAACTCATCTCTTCAAACGAAAGCTCTCGGAATTCTCACCCTCCCTCAATAAGTCAATCCAGATGTGGCTCAATGTTCTGTTTGGATTCCCCTACAGAGTACTTGTGTGCTATCTTCGCTGCGAACTCGAGGCATGTGCATTGAAATATCCTGTCAGATGAAAGAGATCTTGGGGGAATTTGGCGTTGAGCATTTCAGTTTTGGCACGGTTGGTACCAACGATTTTCAGCGGATTTAGCCATTCTGTAAATATCTCCGTACGAGTTTCTTAGAGAAAGTTAAATTAAAGCAATGACTAAAAGCCCGTAAACATTCGACCGTTATGGGTTCTACTTCAGGGTTGCGCGGCTCCAGTAGGACACCTGAGACAACAAATCAAATTTCTTCTCTTGAGAGACTTATATATTTGTACTCTTTCACTTGTGAAATATGAAGCGTGTGCATTTTGACTTGATCTGCATAATGTATTTAAGAAACTAGAGTTACTCACAAAAGGAAAAAAAAACACAAGAAAATTACATAAAAAGATAGTGCAATTCTTTATGCATCCTTCAAAACGGATTAAAATTTTTAATCTTTAACTCTTAAGAGCTTTCCGTAAAATTGTCTAGAGACGGGTTTGGTGTTTGAAGGGAATAAATAATCGGCCATTCCGACTCTCCATTCTCCATTCGTTTAATGATTAAATATCCGAAAATTGTCCTCGTGTGATTAATGTTTTTAAATAAAGCTATAAACTATTGTCGGATTTACCCAATAGTTCTTTTTTTTTTTAACGGGTTATTTCACGAACGTCTTAAAAAAATCATTCAGTCTATGCCAGACATCGAATTAAGAGGTATTCATGGATATTATTTGTTTATAGTCGATAAACTATGAAAATAAGCTTGAAAATAATTTATCATCCGTACAGATGAAATCACCCAGAAAAGTTACGACTTGTCTTTCTTTCGATTCACCTTTGAGGTTTTTTTTCTTTGTTTATCACATATGTATACTTTCCTTTCACATTCCTTTGCATTGAAGCCCTGCATTTTTAACAGGCAACCTTCTTCCACAAGTCATAAAGCAAGACAAAGCACATAAATGTTTAATGTACATGTTCATAAATTGTAAACACTCGCTCTGTAGACTTTACATAATCTCAAGACCGTATGTCTTCTCGGCTCATAAAACTGCGTCATGCCAAGCGTTTTTCGCTTCCACTTTTGGACACCGCCCCAGACCAGGTTTGAAGCCAAAATAAGAGTTAAATTAGTTAGAAATGTAACAGTTTGTTTTATTTTGTACCAGCTTTTTGAAAATCATCCTTGCGGTCGTGTGTTAATATACATGTATCTGGGGTTTTTGCCACAAAAATAAGGAAGAAGCAGGAGGGGGAGGGCCAGGGGGAAAAAGACATTTATACATACATGAACTCTTTTCCATGCCTTGGCAGACAAAATAAAAGGGAAAACTACACATTTTGTCTGCCTTTAAAAATAGAGTTATGTTTTGACGCAATGGTTAGGATAATTACCGTGATAAAGAAAAAACGGAACCTTTGTAAAAACAGCGAAGTCAGCGAAAAAACAAACAAAAAAATATTCTTCTGGACACGACAATGCGTTCTAAAAAGTTTTTTAAAATTGTTTTGATGACGTAGTGTCTCAAGGACGCCGTAGACAAGAACTTCGGTATGCCGTGCAATTATGATTTACATCTTAAGAAAACAAGTAAACCTCATGGAGGCTCAGTTTTTTTTATACGAATGACGCATCGTCTCAAGGACAAAGTCGACTAGACCTGAGACTAGAGATTTAACTGAGCATTAATAATTTATGTCCTGGCATAAACAAAAAAAAAAGAAGCGGAACCTCCCGGAGCATCGTGATTCCTTTATTGTCATGAGTCATTGGCTCTATGAGACCACAGACAAGAGTTTAAAGAGTTTGTCATGTGGATTTATTACTTTTAAAACTCATTGCTCGGGTTCCGTTCAGCTCCTTGAAAAGTTTTGATGGCATGGACCCCGTCATTTTTCTTATGCCTCTCTCTTATTTATTTATTTTTAAAAAGAAAATTTAAGGAAATTAATGTGCCGTGCGCTAAGCGTAGACAATACAAACATGGCTGAGCTACATGCAGGAGTTGATGACACTGCCAGTGTTCGCTTCAAGGTAGACTTGGCTTCAACCATCGCACTAAACAAGACTGGGTGACCCGAGAATGCTTCTGCTGGTTTTGTTGCTATTGTTGCTTTTATTGCTACTTCTGCTTTAAGCTAATGTATCCCCTGCCGAACTACTGTCCTGTTCGTCACCATCGCACTCCTGATGACTGATGTGGTCGGGTTTTTATTGCTCTTGTTGCTGTTGTTGTTGATGATGATGTTGATTCTGCTACTGCCATCTTGGTCGCCGGCAGCGCGTGAATCTGTCCGGCGTCATTGCACTCGACGACTGCTGCCGTAACGGGTGGGTGGAAATTGCTGCAGTAACGTTAAGTGTTGTTAAACTTTCGGCGACCTCTAACTTTACTAGATCAACGTCGAGATTTCTCAAACGATCTATCATCCCAAATCCGTAAGCCACCCTCCAGCATGCATTCTTCTCAGCTCATCTAGTTTAACAGCCTACTTTTTCATACGCATGTCCTGGTTCAGTTGGAAGCGCTCATCCAGGGCGTGAAGACGAAGACGAAATGGAATTGTATCATTGTCTCGTGTCGTATAATGCATTTAGTGATATATTTATCTGTCTATCTTTCTATCAGTCTCTAGAAAGATGCTCTTCAGTTTCGTCGAGGAAGTTTTTAACATTTTCTGTACGATTGCCTTAATTAAAAAAAATGCCACTCGTTTCTGTTTGTCATGCAGCTGTTGTAATAGAAAAAAAAGTAGCTGTTAGGTTTTTATGGGTATTTGTGAAGACAAATGGCATCTAAAATTGTTTTGTCTATGTTTATTTTGTGCCCAACCAACTGGGGATACTCCTTGCAGGTGAACTGAGCGTTTAAGAGGGTGCAATTATCTTTCAATCTCGTTGAAACAGTGTTTATGTTTTATTAAGACTGAGAAGTGCCAAGAATATTAACGGTGTAAGGAATAAACAATGGACAAGACAGCCATAATTATTTGTCTTTTTTTTTTTTAGCTACATAAGTCAGACCTTGCACTTCAGTTTGTATTTTTACATTATAAACCATTTTTGTTGTTGTTGTTGCACAGAACAATCTAAATATCGGGTGTCTCGTGCCTTTCTTGAGTACTTGACAGACACACACACACACAAAAAATTCCGTATTATCACAAAACAAACCGACAAGACAACTAAAGAGAGGAAAATGATACAAAACAAAGCATAAAGAATAAAGAAATATTATAGATAAACCGTCGCTAAAATACGCACAGCAAGTGGAAGATTTAAAGGATTTAATTTCAAAACAATTTTACTTATGATGAAAGAAAAGGCAGATCAAAATCTAAGAAATCTCGAGAAAACAAAACACACACACACACGCGCGCTAAAAAATTGCACAGAACAAATGAATGCAGTTTGATATAAACACACACATATACTCTGAAAATAAACCGTTTAAAAAGGAAAAAAAATCGTGGAAGAAATAATTGAGACTAGATAAACAAAGTGCATCCTAAATGCAAGGATCCTACCACAACATGGAGTAATATTTTCGCTAAAAAATTAAAAAAAAAAAACCCAAGTTGTTTGTTATTTAAAGTTCAAATCACGCAAGGCTTGCCATGGCTATTTTACTTACAAACAGCGCAATATGAATGTTTGTGACACCCACAAAGCTTTTCGAAAGTGTTTTTAAATTGAATATTTTTAACACCTCACCTTTTTTTTTCTTTTTATAAAGTAAGCGCATCCACTTCTCGTTAACGTGAGCCGAAGCCAAAGAGCTAGATGGGCTTCATCTTTGTGGTTTTATCTTATTTCTTTCTTTTTCGTGGTTTTAAACACGAGCGTTACGGGTTCTAATTGAAGTGAACAGGAGCGAAAACTAATTTAAAAACATGCTTGCTAATTACAAAGCGCCAGGCGCCTCGAGCCGACGAGCTGAAATAACCAGGGGTCTCGAACTTTGACTCCCTACAGGTAAAAGGGAGTAAGAACACGACAGGCGAACAGTCAGTGCATCACTAGCAGCGCCGCGTGCATGCATCGCCGATTCACTGCCTTAGTGCCTCGCTAAGGGCTTATAGATGAGACACGTCCATTTAACACAAACCCCCTTTTTAATGGAATTTCGGCTTAAAACCTACACAAAAATTATCCCCGAATTTTTCTTTTTGGCTTCTTTCTGAACATCCCTTTAAAGGAGCAATGGTCTGAAGCTTTCTACTGTACAAAAACCAATTTAGCGATAAAGACACCCCTTTTTTACACCTTTCAAGCGATGTCTATCGAATTAGCGCAACAATAGTTTTAAGTTTTATTTTCAGCTCTATGGTACACAAACAATAATAAAGCTACACCAAATTTTTTTGGAGTGTTAGGGATGCAAATCCAGAGCTTCTTGATTACCAGAAGGGGCCACATTAAAACCCCCCAACTTTGTGTTATTGCTCGAACTCATACTGTGTCAAGTTAGGTCACTCCTTTTTTCTCTCAATATGATTAATGTATTCCCTCCTAATGCAAACTCCCGAACAAATTTGTGTTAACAAGTACAAGGTTCTAGTGCAGCTACACTGCTGGTGTTTTTAGATTTTGTTTCAAACAATTATTGTGGTTGACTCACTTCCAGTGTGGATGTGCGCGCGCGCGCGTGTGTGTGTCGTGTCGGGTCGGCAGGAGAGCTCAATGTGGAGTGAGGACAGGAGAGATCGAAGGTTTTTTTTTCCATTAAAAAAATGAAATTTACTGCTGTAGATAGAGCAATGTTATTTTTTTGAACTGGACTTCTTCACTTTTGCAAACTACATTTCTCAGCTTTATTTCGCCTCCTCATACATATACATGTATAATCAACTTAAAACTGTAAAGATTGTACACTATGCATGTATAATCAACTTAAAAATTTAAAGATTAGTGAAAGAATATGGGCAGTGCCCTAATTTGTCATGCTTACTAAAACCCAATTACTGTTGGTTTGATTTCATCCTAAACCAAGACGATACGATATTGAATATTGTTGGGGTTTGAAATGATAGTTTCCAACAACTTTTGTGTCACACATACTTCAAAAAATTCTACCGCGGCACTCTTTTAATTACATTTTCCATTTTCTCTGGGAATTTTCTTTACAGTCAGCTAATGAAAATACTCATAAGATGTAGTATGTAGTTTTTCAAACAAGTTACAAAAGTTAATCACGCACACACACACAAAAAAAACCCCTCCATGACTCACTCTCCAATCTTTCTCTGTTGAATAAGCTCCGAGGGGAAAGCCAGTAAAAACAACAAAAAGCAATAACATGAAACTATGATAACATTGTTGCAGACCTGCAGTTCTTTCTATGACTGAGAACACGGACAGGTGTTGCTAATATTTTTTTATTGCTTTTGTGTTGATGCAATAGGATGAACCCGTTTCCGAACCGTCGTTAAGTTTTTGCCCACCCAAAAGCTACCAAAGAAGACCTTTTGCTTTTCCCCTTCTCTATCTACACAGTAACAGGTAACATTGTTACTACAACCCAACCTAAGC
>BMAT01005477.1:666787-685423 GCA_019649035.1 Elysia marginata | reverse complement strand
AAATATTGCACTCTGGTGATAAAATTTTTTAAAACTGGATAAACTAGAAGGTGAATAGATCTTAAAAGATTGATGCTGACATCAAAATGAATTAATTTTGAAAGAAATAGGTTGAAAGTTATAATTAAGTAGTAAATAGATCACAGGGATTGATGACATCATAAAAGTTTTTGTGAGTTTAAAAATCTAACTGTGGTCGATATAAACGATTTATTGTATAGCTGGCGTTTGAAGGCTGGTGTTCTATATCTATTGCCAGAAAGCATCATCTCAAAACATGAGTGTAAAGGGTGGGTAGGGTCATTTATAATGCTTCTGCTTTTTCTACTAACATTTTGCTGGTAAAGATCATTAAGACTCTTCTGTTTTAAATTTATCAATTTAGTGACAATGTTCACAATTTTATTTAACCTGTTCTTTTGTTTAACCGTAAGGTGGCCATAAAATGTGACAATATTGTAGGTAAGAATACTCTTAACAAGTAACCTGTAGATCATTTCTAGTATCTTTTTGTCAACACCAAACTTCTTCAACTTTCGAATTAGATACATGCGTTGGTTTACTTTTTTACATACAGTATCAACATAGGTGGTAAAACTAAGGTTATAATCTTAAAAAGTTCCAAGGTATTTAAAGGTCTCCAAAATTTCAACATCTTCAGTGTTGTTATAGCGATGTATCCCTGGCCCTATGTTTTTCAAAAATAAGTTCTTTTGGTTTTTTAACATTCAACCTTAGATAACTTTCATCAAACCATGAGATGAGATGTCCAGCTAGACAACGACTGTTCATGTTTTAAACGGGCTACAAGAGCCATGTCATCTGCAAATTTTATCAAAGTCAGAGTGGTTGTGTTTGACATAATTTCATTGGTGTAGATTGAAAAGAGTATGGGCGACAAGACACATCCTTGGGGCGCTCCAGTATTCAAAATTAATTCGTTTGATTTAACACCGTTCACGCAAACTGTCTGTGGCCGGTCGCGTAAGAATGCCCTGACCCAGAGAACTATGCCTGGACTTACGTCAAGATCTAAAAGACGCGAAAGAAGTAAATGCGTTTGTAGGGTGTTGAAAGTATAAGTACCAGTTTGGTCGAGATGGTGAGTGACCAGTTCCATAACAGTGAGGGTTGCATCTTCTACACCTCTTTTAGCTTTATAAGCCAATTGCAAGGGATCCATGCGATCGGCCACAGATGTAGTAAGGTAGTTACACACAATTTTTTCTAAGCCCTAGCAAATTACAGATGTTAAGGCTATTGGTCTAAAATCATTCAAATCTCTTGCGTGAGAACTTTTAGGAACTGGAATAATGGAGCTTATTCGCCAAAAACGTGGTACATAGTGGAAATTTTGTAAAATCTGAAAAAATGTTACGAAATACAGATGAGAGTGAACTAGAACATTCCCGCAAAACTTTCCCTCCTACCCCACCTGGACCGCAGGCTTTCCTAGATTTTAGTTGAGAAAATACTTTTTTAACAACACTTTCTGCTACCCTGATGTTATTTGGAATTGTTAAAATGGTTTACAAACATCGTTTATCTCTCTGGAAAAATCTGTGCTGTCAAAGCGAGAATAGAAATCATTTAGGTCATTGGCAAAAGTGAGAGGGTCATCGCATTTTAATTCCTGCTTTTTAGTATTTTCCCCCATCATAGTGTTCAAACCATCCCAAGCCGCCTACCTTGTCACTCTGTCAATTTCCTTTCCACTCTGTCCTTTTATTGCCTCTTACTTTGTTTTTTTTTCCACCTAAACTCTTTTTCCAGCTCATGTTGTTTTTGATTATCTCCCTCCAAAAATGCCTTCCTTTTCTCTAAAAGGATTGTTTTCAATTCCCTGTTGACCCATGAATTGGAATTTGCATAAACTTTGATCCTTTTTTGTTTGAACAATATTTTCTTCACAAAAGCATAATATATAAGAAGTTATTGAGTCCGTAATAGTATCTAAATCATCTTCGTTTTCAAAGAAAATGTCCCAGTTTCCTCTCATAGTCTCTGCTGTGTCGTGGTCCCACTTTCTAATAATGCGCGTTTTAGGCCCTTCTCTTTTTACCAGCTGGCTGTATTTAGGTAGTAGGTGAACAACGAGAGCGAGTTGTAACAGTCAGCTATGAGGTCGGCGGCTGCATTTTTGTTTGGGCCTGGCACGTTAACAAGTATGACAGACACTTGTGTGAACTCACGGGGTAGATAGTGTGGGAGAAATGACACATGTAGAATCTCGTAGTCAGGTGTATTCACCGTCTCCCGCACAGTAATGTTGGTTGCCCAGTCTTTGTTTACATACATGACGAGTCCGCCCCCTTTCTCTTTTGATGTTTTCTTATTGCTTCTGTCCAGTCTTATTGATGTGTATCCATCTGTATCAGGGTTGTGTAACTTCTCTTCGGAGAACCAAGTTTCTGTAACACAAATAATGTTGCTACGTCGGTAGTCCCCATCATATTTCACGAGAGCTTGGAGGTGGTTCATTATGTTTACAACTAGGCCGCCAAAGAACAGGCCGAAAACTCCAACATGAGTAGATATCATATTCCCCATATTTTGTATGTAACTTTGTTTTGGGCCGACCCATGACAGGAAAGCATTGATTAAGTTCTCATGTGCCCTAACTATACTAAGAACTTAAAAGAGATAGATCATTAGAACTCTCATGCACAAGTTTCTTTACATTTTGACAGACAGGCCTTTTGATTACGGT
Organism: Elysia marginata; assembly: GCA_019649035.1. Taxonomy (NCBI): domain Eukaryota; kingdom Metazoa; phylum Mollusca; class Gastropoda; family Plakobranchidae; genus Elysia; species Elysia marginata. Next base: position 682,713 of record BMAT01005477.1, on the reverse strand, counting down.
GGCCTAGGTTTACAAGCGATTGAGCGTTCTTGATAAAGACACACTTTTTGTTTAGCTCATTGCTTATAAGTTTCAGATATTATTTTTTTTCTTAAAGTAAAAAATGTGTCTTATAGAAGTTATTATATCTACGTCAAGATTACCTAAAGGAGTATAGTAGATAATTACGTATTTTGGGAGTTGACTCACAGAGAGGGGACGCTTCTCCGGTTTTACCTCTAATGCCCGGCTCTATAAGAGATTTCGTGACCTTTGATGCCCTCACCGCTCAAGCTGGCGAAGATACTAACCAATAGTTTTTGCCTTTCTTTGACACTGACTAGAATATTTAAGTTTTATGCAATATAATGTCATGTTTGATTTTTAAAGATAATGTACACAGAGAAGATTATAACTTACAAAACGTATTGTCTTTAATGAAGAATTTGAGCATATAGTAAAATCTGATGAGATGATGTTGATGATGACTACGGTAATGATAATAAGGATGATGCAATAATGATGATTTAGAACCAATAATAAAGTTTCAAACAGTAAAAATATACACGTTTACCAATGCTCCCTAACGCCTGGCTGGTGAAGTCAATGAAAGAATATGTTTGAAATATGACCAGAAAAACGGAAAGCAAGAAATAATCAACCATAGATTTTTTATACTTTGTCCAATACAGGTCAAAGACTGGTATTTAGGGATAATGAAATTGCCTTCCTTTATCTCTGTTTTGTGTATGCAAGAAAAAATCCCACATACATCAGTTTCTCTTTTTTTCAATGCCAAACTTTGTCCAGAGATTCTGGTCGAGTCCCTGTGCTGGTCAGTGGAAAACTACATGAGGTTTGGGTACTATGTGTTTGTGTTAAGATGGAATAAATGATACTAGCTTTGTAAATTCTAATAATTGAAAATAGTTTCAGATAAATACAGATGGGTTCGGGGTGGTAGCTAGGTAGATGGATAATGCATAGGTACATACACATATTCATACAGAGATAAATGAATAGAATAAGAAAATAGGTAGGTAGATAGATAGATATAAATTAAAAGATGTGCTTGTATAGAGGGATAGATAGATAGATAGATAGATAGGCAGAGATTAAAAGATATAGGTCTATAGATAGATAAATAGCTAGCTAGATAGATAGATACATAGTTAGATACATACAGAGATAGATAGATGAAAAAGAAGGAGGACAAGGACACAGAAATAAAAAACAAATTCAAATTATATTAAGAAAATAAATATCCACTGACATTGATAACTTTGCTATAAACAACAGCAAAAAAACAACAAAACAAAACAAAACACCGCCCACCAACCGCTATATAAACGGAATTTCCCCACAATGCTTATGGCTGTTTTTGTTTTGCTTTCCTTTCAAGAGAGTTTGACATCAAGCCTGGATCTACTATGATGGGTGAAGTCGTAGGTACGTGAACTTGCATAGCATAAGGGATAACGTAAAACCTTAAATTAATAAATGTTCATCTTCGTAAGCAAAAAGATATAGAGATCTCGCAGGAAAGGGGGTGGGGTTAGGGGAGGGTGAGGGGGTTATAGAAGTATTAAAGCGAATTTTTAAAGTTTCACTTAGAATTGTTAAGCATTGACTTGAATTTCTCTGTTAATTGAAAGCTTAATGTATTCTCCCTATTTCCTCTTCACTCAATGTCTTGTACAGTTTGTTGTTTTTTTCTTCAACCATTCTCTGTTGCTTTATTGTATCTCTACTCCTTTGTGCCGCCCCCCTCCCAAAAAATAGCAAAAAAAAAAAAATAAAATAAACAAAACAAAACGACTACAGCAAAAACTAGAACCAAGAACGAAAAAAAAACCAAACCAACCAAACAAAAAAAAAAAACAACAGCGCACGCACGCACAAAATGGAAAATGAAGCGATTGAAAAGGCTTCATTACTTTTCCAATTTAAATCTGCAATAAAAATTTCTAAAAAATAATATTCTATCAACATCGAAAATACCCTACCAGCTCATGATTTTCAGGTGAAAATTGGCAGGTCGGCTAGGCATGCAGTTCTTTGTAACCCAGCGTCATTTGTTTTGAATATATTGCTCCTTGGTCGGTTATATTACTAAAGTCAAGAGCCACGGAGAACAATTGATATAATGTCACCTCTATAAAAGTCAGCATTGTCTTAAATTTGTGGAAATTTTTAGACGAACAATTTATATAGCCCATATTGCCCTTTCAGCAGTTAGCTATCATAACTTTATGACATTATTTACTCAATGCGGCTAAAGAGCCAGAGGCCAATGTAAAAACTCATTATACTGAGAAAATGTGTGTTTATAGCGTTCTTCATGCTCAAAAGCAGTGATTGATTTTTTTACTTTTTTATGCCTAGAATAAAGGCTTCCCTTGCTAATAAGAAAGAACGTGATCCAGTCGCAAGAGCGTGGCCCTTTCATGACAGCTGAACGCTTTCTTACTCAGTCATTTCGAACGGTTTAGTTTCTGCTCACTTTTCTTGGAAGGCATGACAATTGTACTTGGTCCATCTAAGTCAATAAAAGTTTATCTTCTATAACTTTCTTGCAACGCACAAATCATTACCGCGCTGCAGTACTGATTCTAAGAAAAAAAGGATTGCTTTACTTCAAGAACTATTACAAATGTCACCTTTCGGAACATTAGATCTATTTCTGGTTGTTACACCAATGTCGGTTACGTTTTATTTCAGCTCACAGTGAAGTGAATACGATAAGAATATTTTATTTTATTTTATTTATGCGCTATATTAATCCCTTTTGAGAAATTTGGCTTCGTTGCTCAGAGTAACTGTGTCGTCACAGAGCAGCGCCACTAATGCCCCAGCTGACCAGTACATTTGAAGGCCACTTCAAACCCATATGCAGGGTGTTGCAGGCGCATATCACAATTTCAATTTAGTATGTTTTTTTTTTCTATCAGAAGACATAGTTGTCTGTCGCAGGCGGTCTTCTTTTGTTAGGTGATATCGTGTCAGGTTCTATTCTGACATTGTGACACGTTAGATCCGGTAAAATAAACAAAAACAAATTTCTGCCTGCCAAACTTCCAGCATGTCAAATTTGACATTAATGTGCGTTGTGTTTAAGTAGCAAATAGCTATAGATCTAGCTTACATAAAGTGTTTTCATGTTTGTTACCTCTTTCGGCGCAAGGCGGTGTTTGCCCGCATCCACTAATATAACTAGTTTTATTTTTTATAAAAGGGCACGATAACTTGAAGTGCAATAAGATTTCTAAGATAAACTTCAAAAGGTTTCACCCACAAACACTCGAAAGGAAAAAAATCGAAAAAGAAACAAAAACAAGTTATGTTGATCTTTTCGGCGAAGCGCTAGATCCATAAATTTGCTTAGCAATTTTGTAGCTTGATTGTGGGCTGTGGGTCGGTGAGGTCATATTATAGAAACATATCGAAATGACCTTTCTAATTAAGGATCCCAACCCTCTTCAAAATAAAATAGGGTGATCTTTTCGCGCTGTTAAATCGGGAAACTGTAGCCAAATTTCATCATGAGTGCTCAATCGGAGAGAGTTCCAAGCAACGAATATCTATAGCCCCTTACTGGTGGGTGTTGAATACGTCTAGAAAGCCCATGAGGCGTTGAGGCTCAATTCGTGTACAGAAATTAGCGAAACTGAAACAAAATCTCAAGACCTACAAAGCTTTTATTAAAAACAACAACAATCAAACAAAAGAAAAAAGAATCAAAGTGGTTGCTGTTTGAAAAAAAACCAACCCTGATAAGTGTGTTGTTCACTCAAAGATGTTTATTTATATTTATAAGTTGAATAATTATGCTCTACGTATAGCAAGTAATGTAATCCTAAGTGGCGCATGCAACGTTTCGTGTTTAAAAAGTATTTGAGAGCACTTACGTGGTAAAAAAGAAGATCATAAAAAGGACAAAAAAAAAGTTTTATTTTTATTAAACTGAAATACTTGCACATTCCAGAATCCAACAAAATGTATGCCTTCTGAATTTAAGGGCCATTTAACTATGCATACTGACAAGATCTTCCACTGACTCTGCCGGGTATCTATTTAATGAATCTTATGTATGAAGATCAAGATCTTTTCTGCTGGTGAGAACTATAGAGCTGCCTGGCAAGACTTCGAACTCTGCATCTCCTGGTTCAAAAGTCACGTATCCACCACGCTATACCACGACGCCACAGAGAAGAGAATGAAACAAAAATTGTACATGTATTAATGAGAGACAACCAGCTTTCAAGGATTTGATTCATTGGTTAGCAAATCGTCTTTGAAAGGTTTAATAAATTTTATACAAATTTCGTCCTCTAGCTTAGGTTGCAAGTACCCGACTTTAAACAGTGAAAGATCTTACTTGTTGTTTAACCGTTACTCCTATAATATAATGCAGAAGGTATAGCGATCGGCAGTGGCCTGCGGAGGATCCCGTAAGGAGCGAGTAATGTAGCTAACTGGAACGAGCAATATATATACAAAAACCTCTTCACTTCACCTGTTTTCTCCTCCGTAAGCAAGTGTTGTGGCGAGCCGTCACAAAGACTATAAGCCGACGATGCTGGTCACCTGTGCAGCCGGCTGGAGGACTCACTGTGTGTTCAATCCAGATGTGACCCCCGTCAGGCCAGTCGTCGATATCCTTGACTTCCCGGCATCCGTCTGTCTCGGGCCGCTTGGTTTACCAGGGTGAGTAGAAAGCCAAGCCAATACAACAATTTAGGTTAGGTTGTTTGATTTTTAACGTTTTCAACTACAAGGTTATATCAGAAACGGCGCTTGGGACAATTGAAAGCGTGTTGCCACACTGTCATTTAAGGAGCGCTTGCATACACGACACCCAGTCACATTTTCCTGACACCGGGCCGACCAGACTTAGCACTAAATCCATAATGCCAGACACTAGGCGGATCAGCTGCTAATACCAATTTTAAAGTGCTTGGTTTGACTCGACCTGGGATCGAACCCACACTTCCCGATCTCTGAACGAGTGTCTTCCCACTAGGCCACAGAGCCGGTCCAACACAACAAGAACCATTTGAAAGCTTTCATTCATGAGAGACACCACTGAGGTCTTGAATGCTCTAACGTCGGTGATGAGGATGTTGATTATGGTGATGAAAATGATGATGATGATGATGATGATGATGATGATATAGGCAGTGACGATAACAAGAGGATGGAGAATAATTTGAATGGTGTTGCTGCTGACGGACAGTGATGATATTGATAACAGCCACGATAACTTAAAGGTTGTAAAGGATCTTGTTCTTCCCTCAAAAGTATTCGCTTTTTGCAGATCTTCCAAATATTGTTCGCTCCAACAATTTTACTTAAATAATATTTTTTTCATACAAGTTAATCCACCACCATTATCTCACAGAAGAAGACCCGACTGAGCTTCCAGAAAAGATAACGTTAAACTGCTTTTCAAGCCTTTCAAGAGTATAAACTTCTTGCTAATGAATTTTAAATAAAACGCTAAAATTTTGTTATCTGATCTTAGGTCTTGCTTATAAAAAGTGCAAATTGCAACAAATTTAAAGTAAAGAACTAAAGGAAGAGAACAAACATAAGATACGTGATACTTAAAGCGACTGTCTGGTCATCGCTGAGCGAAGTCTGAGCCAGTGTAATGGTTGCTTATTGGATTCTTCCACTTCCTTTAAAATAAAATAATGTAAAGGTTACATTTTTAATAACACAATCAAATTTTGAAGTTAATCATCATCATTTTGTATAAAAATGCATAAATGTTTGTACAAGAAAACAAGATTACAGGAACCTTTACCACCCCGACTTAAGAGAACTGATTTACATGTTCATAATTACATCGATTACTGGCATACATAAGTATACAATTCTGGCTCTTATGACAAACAATGTTTAAAATTTTGTTACATTAAAACTAAATTTAACATATTTTAAAATTGTTCTAAAAAAATTAGCACAACTTGGTTTTAAAATTAAAACTTTTTTCTTTGTAAAAATTTTTATGATCTTGCCATTTAGACTAGGCTACTCAATTAGAGTACTTTAATTTGAAACCCAACAATGGAAAAAATGGAGCCTTGATTGATAGAATAAAAGCGATAGTTCTTAAAAGGCGGAGGTGAGGGTATAGGATATCTTTCCTTCTCCACAACTCATCTTGGCTCTGGTGTAAACAAAGTTACCATTATATATGTTTTTTTTTATCAGACTAGTAGCCTATTTCAGCTTTCTTGGGATGTGCAACCCGCAACCTGGTGACATTGTGCTTGTGAACGCGGCCGCGGGGTCAGTTGGAAGTGTGATAGGCCAGCTGGCCAAAATACAGGTAGGTTCATCAACTTAAAAAGTGGTAATATGACAAAGCCGAACTTAACTCGGTGATTGCAATCGCTAATGCGATAATTTTGTTGGTGTTTAGTTAAATTTTCCTGAAATGTTATTTTTTAAAGCTAGTTAATCATTTGGACATAAAGAGGGAAAGAGGAACGATAATCAATGCCAAGAGGTATTCGACGGGATTTGTAGCTCGAACTGTTTACAAAGTACAAAGGGGGAACATTTATAAAAAAAAACCTACCTTAGCTCCACACCACAACCCCTGCATGCAATCAATATACAATTCAAGGTTGATTCGGCCTGAGGCGACCGTTAATCCTGACACCCTCGCAGAGAGTTGTAGGCCAATATTTCTCAAACATGTTTAGAAAAAGTTGTAAAAGTTTATGGATTCAGCGTTGTCTGACATAATTCTCCTAGCTAAAACAGTTGTGGATCTTTTTGCTGTTGCCACAGATAATTATAATAAGTAGTGTACAGACTGGAAATTATAATATAGTTTACGTAATTGTCGTACGCTCTCCCGTTTTACTGATATTCCCCATATCAGTGTTAGCCAGTCCAGTTGATCATCGACCGAGGGCCTTGGCATTCGTTATGCATCGATCATAATTATACCGTTACAATACCGTTGGGTTATCGACTAATGCACGGTAGGATATCGTCCAAAAAACGACCAATGTCTGGTCAGTTTAAAAAAATTGCCAATTATCTGTCTGACATCGGTTGGACCTCGTAAGATGTGTTGAGGATAAGTAAGCGATGCCAAAAATCGTTGGAAAGATCGAGATATTATAACTCAGCGTTAGTAGTAACGTATGGCTACATCTCCAGATTATATTTATTGATCCAGGCTACCCGGTCTCCGTCAGCACTATGGACTGTTTTATAGCCACCATCTAGTTTCGTAACTAGGCAGTTTAAAACAATGTGATCTGTTGGTTCAGGAGCCTTTCTACATCGTTGGCACATAGGAGAGCCTTTCAGTTTCCACTTGTGCATCATATAGGCGGTCTTTGCATGTCTTGTCCGAAGTCGGTTGGTTATCACCCAGTGCTTTCTTTTTTAGGTTGTAAAGCCAGGAAGAGGTTGGGTTGGATTAGTTATTGTACTGTCACCTGTTGGAATGTTATTTTGCCATTCTTTCCTCCATTCCTTTGTTGCATTAGAGTTTTCAATCTTTGCACTGTAGAAGGGGTTTCTTGGCCACAGTCTTCTTGTTGTTGGGGCTTCCTTGTACGAGACCACTCCGGGATGTTTCCTTATTTTGGGGGTAGGCGCCTTTATCCACAATTTCGATCATTGCTGCAGACAACCAATCTATTGCATGATGTCCCAGATGTGTTATCATGTCCGGATAGATCCCGTCAATACATTTAATAGCCTTTTCCATTTCTTTACGGCTTATTGGTGCACTGAGGAAAAAGCTAGGTGATTCTTTAGTAGCCATGATTGTTTTTTTACTCTTTCCTGATCTGTTTTCCAAAACTCTGATTTGGTGTGTGTTTCCCCTCTCTTTCATTTCTTTAGCAATTTTGTCTGGGCTGATAAAAGGGGCGCTCTTTGCAGCCATGATTATTTAATCAGCGTTTAAAGAATTTGATCACCTTACTGATGTCCAAAAAACCTTCGATATTGCTCGATGCCCGCTGATGTCCGGCAGACTATCTGCTGATTTGGCAAAAAAAAACCGATTGATAATACTTGTAAAATAATCGCCCGGCTTAAGTGATTAAGTCATAAGTAAAAGGTCAATTAGGGTGAGGCTGTGCACGCGTTACTCTTATGCTAAATTAGGAAGTGTGCGGTTTTATCAAAATACACCGTCTTTGACATAATTGTCTCCTTCTACCCAGGGATGTAAAGTTATCGCGTTCGCCGCCTCTAAGGATCGCTGTGACTGGATCAGAGAGCTAGGCTTTGACTGGGTTTACTGTCAAAACGTCACAGTCTCAGCCGCTCTCACCCGCCAAGCACACGACGGCGTGGACTTCTTCTTCGACTGTGTGAGTTGGTTTGTTAAAGAAGATACAGATTTGAGCGGTCTCTGTCAGGTTGATTGTTTGAATTTTAACGTTTTTTTTTTCAACTAAAAGGTTATATCAGAGACGGTGCTTGGGACAATTAAAAGCGAATTGCCACACTGTGATGTAAGGAGCGCTTGCACACATCACACCCAGTCACATTATCCTGACACCGAGCCGACCAGACTTAACACTAAGTCCACAATGCCAGACCCTAGGCGGATCAGCTGCTAATCCCAATTTTAAAGTCCTTGGTTTGAATCGGCCGGGGATCGAACCAAGCACCTCCCGATCTCTGAGCGAGTGTCTTACCGCTATGCCACAGAGCCAGTAAGGAAGATTGGAGGATGTGGAGAACTTAAGTTTTTCTTATACTCCATCCGATTCCGAGTGTCAGAAAAAAGCAGTAGAGTTCTAATTATTCTTGAGAAATATCTAGCAAAGTAGTTTGCCGTAGTATTCCTCGCAGCCTGCAATATCGGCAAACTTTGAAGGCCAAGTTAGCCAATTTATTGTGCTGGGTTAATGCAGAGGAGAGGGAAATAATTTACTTTGATTAGGGATCAAAACCAAGACCTCTACGACGGTCGGCAATTGCCCTACCGACCCCCGACCCCTTCCGCATTGTTTTTGGTACTTTACTGAGGGGCAACTTCAATAAAGCATGATGTTGACCGTAATGAAGCAAAATACCCCGAGTCAATATCTCCCAACCCTTAATTACTTCTTTATGTCGGCAATAATGCGTTATTAAATATTATACTTAGGACTCCTAACACTCCGCATTTGGCAGCGAGCGAAATACTGCTTGATTTGATTATGTGTCCGATTTTCCTCCATTGTGCTTCAGGTCGGGGCTGAGTTCACCAAGGGAGCGCTGCAACACATGAAGCTGGATGGTACGGTCTGTGTGTTTGGCCACAACAAAAGCTACGCGAGTCGAGTTGGCATGGACTCTGGTAAAGGAAACATAACTTTATTACAGGCTTCTCGTTGATTGAAAATTGATGATTTTCAGTGCGTACTTTGAAAAAGATTGATACTATTACACGGTTGATAAAGCAGTTTCTGTACAAAGCCAAGTGCAAGGCAACTAGACGGTATCATACATTTTGAGCACACCAATTCGACCTTTTTGTTAAACAAAGAATTGCTGACAATGTAAACGTTATAAATGGATCACATGATCGCTTCATTAAAAGTCATTCATTGTAGTTTGCTAAACGAACACTTGTCGTCACCATTGAAAAACATTCTGCTTCAAATGACTTACCATAGTTTACAGGCCTTGTGTCCTAAATTAATTTTACCCAAAACCTTATCCAAAGTACAAATTACCCCCCTCCCCCCTCTTAGACTTTTGATAAACTAGATGTAAAATATCTCCATAGTAATAAGTATGTAGTAAATGTTTGCACAGCTCATTATCTAAAAAAAATTCTCTTGCTCTGTCCAAACATATTTTTTGTTACTGGAAAGGTCAATGACTGCCAACAACAAACAAAATGGAACGAAACGCAAAATACAAAAAAGATTAATTTTTTTAAAAATCAAACAATACACTACAAAGCAAATTCGTATTTTTATATCAAGTGTTTTGTTAGCTATAGTTCTTGAAACGAACAACAAAATTTTCTGTCAGTTTTGCCACGCCAGCTGACACATGTTATGATTATAATACCACTCTCAATGAACTAACTGATTGTACTCCCAACTTTTTTGCCGCGTTTACATTGATTAGCAGATCTATATCACATATAAGTTATAACCATGGCGGTGTTTTTCTCGAGTATAGGAGCTAAAGATGTAATACACGGATACTGAAAAGATTTGTGTGTGAACGTTACTGAGTGTTTAACTACAGAAATTTTGCAACTCAATAAATCTATGGAGATTAATTTACAACAAAACAACAATGGCTTTCTCAATTTTTACACCTTGATTGCTACTCCATCGAAATGTCCAAACTGTCTTTTATTTCAAACGTAGTGCTTAATTTAAATAACTCAAAACCATCCTCTCCTCCCCCACCTCTCTCTCTCTCTGTCTCCCCCTCTTTCCCCTTTCTCGGAGACAGCGGGCCGCTTTGACCCCTATACGATTCTGCGCATGCGTCATGGAAAGGTCAAGAGTCGTTCTGTGTTCGACTTCCAGGACAAGTTTGTCGAGGCGCAGACCGAAATGCTCGACTGGATGCTACAGGTGGGCCGTTCATTCTTGTTCCATGGACAACAACGATAATTGTAAAGGAAAATCTTATATAATCCTGCCGTCTCCCAATCTTCCTTAAACAAATCTTACAGAAACACTCGTTTCTGATGAAAGACTGAACAGAAAACTAGAGACTGTTGTGAGCAGACTCCGTATCAGCCATTCATGGATCACTCATGAATACCTTTTAAAAGGGGAACAACAACCCTATTGTAAAGCTTGTGAATGTCCTTTCAATGTAAAACACATTTTAGTGGAATGCACAGATTTGTTGCTAAACAGACAAAAATATTATAACCATAAGGCGACTAATATGCACACACTATTCCGAGAGGTGGAAGCCTCTCAGATTTCGGATGATCTGAAAGAGATTGGATTATATGGCAAAATCTGAAGCAATGTATAGAAAACTTCTAAAACTTGTAAATAGTATCTAAGATTTTTAAAACTTGATTTTAATATATGACATAAGTTGGCAAGTTTATAGTATCGAAGTAAACTAAATTTGAAGAGATCGTAAGCCCTGAGATCATCGCTAATGATGGACTGGGCTTGTAAAAATTTCAATCAATCAATCAATTAATCAATCCTTAAACAACAGTTTTGTGTTTATAGGTAGGGAAATGCATCATTCTAGGGACATGCACTAATATTTGGTCCTTTTGAGGCTAAATCATGGAGAAATTCTTTTTTGTTTTTTATTTTTTTTAATCTTATACGCCAATCAACGGATGACACGCTACAGAACAAAGTTTTGACCTTCATTAGTTCCACTAGGTAGAACTGTTTTTGCGGACGTCCTAGAGAATCATGACGTCATGTCTCATTCAGCTGCGAGCCAAGTAGATCTAGGCTATCTATCTCTGCAGTTACTAATCTAGACTCAAATTAACTGTTCTAAGTTTTAAATTCACAAACCAGCATACACTAAAATCCTGCTATTGACAATTATAGATGTTTGTTACCAAGATTAATCTTGCAGCAGAAACTCATAGTATTGGGCCAAAAGAGAAGATTCGAGAGAAAGAGAGAGACGGAGGGAGCGCGCGCGCGAGAAAGAGAGAGAGAGAGAGAGAGAGAGAGAGAGAGAGAGAGAGAGAGAGAGAGAGAGAGAGAGAGAGATGAACAAAGCAACTTTAGACCAACGTTAAATTTGAAAAAAGAACATGAGTAATAAAGCTCTAACACGAAATTCCTTTTTTTGTAGACAGTGTGGGCCAATTGCTCGATATAAGATCTTGGATTATAGAATTTGCCTGTGGGTACATCTAGATATAATCAGCCTCGATTTGGGGACAAAAAACAACTTTTAAATTAGAGCTTAGCCCATTCTTAGACTCTTCTTTTAACCAATTCTATTATCCTTGCTGAAATCTGCAAAATCGCGGGCAATTTGCTAGTTTAAAGGAATAACCCTAAACAACCATACGTCCCCTCTTGTTTCATGATCGACATAGATAGTTTTAGAGGAAAAAACTAACCAAACATTCTGCAGCTAAGCTAAATCACAACAGTAATATTATCCCTCGGGTTTTGACGTCTTCAAAAATGGTCTAAATTTGACAAGACTCATTTAATGATAGGAAGGACAAGAGCAGTTCAGAACTACCAAAAAAAAAACCTGGCAAAATTATAATATGAGAACAAGATTGCAAAGCAACAAAAAAAAGAGGATACAATTATTTTCTTTGTTTTTTTTTAAGATCATAACTTACTGCATGTTATACATTAAAAGTTGGGTTTCAAGTATGGACATTTTAAAAATGTATGCAGTTTGGTCAAGAAAAACTGAAACTTAACAAGATGACTAGATCTATAGACGGTACCTACATAATAGTATTATCAAACAAGATGAGCGGCTCAGAAATGCTCCGTCTACTTTACTAACGACTTTGGTTCTGAACCTGCGTTGTAGTTTCCCTACGGAATGGAATGCGCGGGTTCTTATATGGAGCCTCAATCGATATCATCTTCTCGATAATGAGAAATTAACTTCGGGGTTTTGAAGAAAAAGTCAAAAGCATTTCAACATGTTGGTCTTAGTGGTTCCCAAGACCCTTTTCCTCAGTTCTTCGTCTGTCTTTTTATCTCACTGTCAAATTCGATGTTTCTGTCTTACTCACCGGCTCGTCCTCTCTTTTCTATCTTTCTCGCCCCTCCCCTTTCCCTTTGTCTCCCTCTTTCTCTTTCAGAAACACGGGAAATTTCTGTGCTGTGCTATATGCAATATTTTCCTGTCTGTTTAATCCATCTCTTTCATTGTCAGCCTCCTCTAATTCTCTACCCTCATATATATACCGAACCTCATTATCCTTTAAGCAAATTAAAAATGATTATGTAAGGTATATATTTTTAATTTTCGTTATCCACATATCTCTACTGCGACTCTTGTTCAATTAGACTCCTTGCGAATGGAGACGTTAACAATAGCACAACGGTAGCATACAGTGTCTCCACCCTCCAGCTGTCATCTCAAAATCAACCTCAGACCTTGAGTGGCCGAGAAGCCCAACCCTCATTTGTTCACAACCCTGCTGGTCAAGAAACTTTCCTAATGCATGATGTAAGGATTTCACACATGTACGTGAAGTTTCATTCGCTATTGGTCTGGACTAGCGGTGCAGCCGTCTTGAAAAACGAAACAGTGCCAGTGTGTGAAGTGGGAAAATTGTTCAGCCTCTTGGAACACTTATGCATATCAACCATGAGTTTGCTGTGATAATATTTAGTTGACTACGAAAAGGGTAAAGCTTTAAGTTAAACATTTGTGTCATCGCCTATCACTGGTGAAAGGAGACGGAGCCAACTCAGAGTTTTCGTTTCCGCCCTCCTATGGTGCCCGTTGCGTATAAGATTTTATGCACTAAGGGCCCGCTCAGATGGACGAAGCACATAGCGTAGGAAATCCAAGATGGCTGATGGGCTAACCTGGCCAGTCAGTCAATTGTCTGCTGTAAAATTCACGCTATCTGTGGGTTTTCATACGTCATACGTTACCGTCGTCGGTACTCAAGGTCTATTAGATTTTATGCGCTACGGGCCCGCGCAGGAGAACGAAGCTCACAGCGGAGGAAATCCAAGATGGCTGATGGGCTAACCGGGCCCGTCAGCCAATCGTCTGCTGTAAAACCCACGCAAACCGAGCGTGTTATTACGTCATACGTTATTGCCGTCGACGCCCAAGGTCTCTATTATCTCATATTTTTAAACGGTTTGAACTCTAACGATGACTTGCAAGGTCCTTTTTTTCAATGTCATATGCCTGTCATAATTATAATAGAGCACTTCATTTTTGCAGATAGTTTTCTAAACAATTAGACAGTATCTTAAAGTGCCTTACATTCATTGAAAGCATAAACATTATTCCAAGGCCACAACAAAGCATTAATTTAAATAAGATAAAACTTTGCTTTTCGAACTCCGTGGACTCCTACTCGATGTAAACAAAAGCAGGCAGGCGTTCGAGGGAATCACCTACAGAGTCGTAAGTTAAAAAAAGGTCCGGACAAGAACAAATTATCCCCGACGGATAATTACAAACCACCGCACCTACAGTAGCAAAAGACAAAATCAAGCGATGTAGGTCCCCAGAGCACTGGAACCGTGAACATGCAGGGATGGTAGTATGATTTAGACCTAGATATATATAACTAACATTCAAAATATCAGATATTTGTATTGTGTTTCAGTTTCTTTTTCAAAGATGTTACTGAAATAGTTTAGTCTGGAAAATATTAAAGCCAGTTTGTTGGTAGCGTCTGGTGTCAAATATAGCCTGATTTAATCAATTTATCTGAGTTGTAAGTAAGAGAGCTTTTGCACATATGGGATATGTGATCATAACTAAGGGTTGAATCTATGAAAACAAAGCCTAGATTTTTCACATACTTTCTCATCTGTATTTCCTCATTTCCCCTCCCATAACCCTACACATAATTATATTCTTTCATCATCTCATCTATAGCCGCACGCTTGTAGGGTCGTCTGACCGCACAGCTGTTGTTGCTCCTCTTTTATCTCGGCGATTATATTCTATGGAGTTGTGTAACTTTCCCTTAGCTTCAGTGCTTTTATTATAAAAATAACATTGTTTTATTTTTATCCATGGCGAACCCTCAATCACATTCACTCAACGTGCCCGGCCACTATTATAATTCCGCGCTGCGGTGACGGACTCGCCAGGGAAAACTGCGCTTCCGAGAGACCATGTTCGAAGGTTTCGACCGCCTGCCTGAGGCCCTCAACGCTCTCTATGATAAATCAAGTGTGGGCACAGTCTTTGCAAAGTCCAACACCGTAGATAGCCTTTCTACGTCTGTGGTGTCCTTAGTATAACGAGAGAGATGATACATGTTTCAATGACTTTTTCTTTCAAAATCAGCGTTACAACACCTAGCTAGGGTTTATTAATCATTTAATGATAAAACAACAAGCAGGTGGTGGACTATTTGCCAAGGCAAACACCAGAACATCAGTAATGTTGTCTTTCTATCACTGTGGTATCTTTAGTTATACGAAAGCGATAAAAGATGCTTCAATAAATTAACCTTCCTCAAATTCAAAGTGATGGAGGTAGTACATAATTATAGTTTATACATAATTTTTTTATGAACGTGTGAATATAACTTTTATATAAGTTTTATAAAAGAAGACCAGAGCTGAACTTGATTAAAAAATTAACAAGTAATATATCTAACGAAATCGCATTTTGTACCATTCCATGAATCCGCCATGACTTAAATTGCAATCGGTTTTGTAGTCTTCATAATTATAAAAAAACGTTTAAAATGTATAAACAAGAAACATGGATTACAGCTGTTCGTGTCGTTGAGTTGTCAAGTAAGGTTAAGTTTGGAACAAGGAAAAACTTTCTATTTTCAACTCCCTGGCAGTATCAAGCAATTGTTGAAAAGGGCCAAGTATTCACTATTTTTGAAATATTTGCTACACTTAGTTTTGTCAATAAGTTGTTTCTCATTACCACTTGTCTTTTCGTACGCTAGCGAGAGAGAGAGAGAGAGAGAGAGAGAGAGAGAGAGAGAGAGAGAGAGAGAGAGAGGGGGGGGATTAGGAAAAAAACAATACATTTATTTGCACATGTACATGAAAGAAAAAGAAAAAAAAACCTTATGAACAAATCAAATAGTGCTATTCTTTTTATGTTTGTTTAGAATTATAAGTTACAACCGTTTGTATTGGTTATAAGACTTGGTCTTTAAATCTTATTGCACAATTTTCTAAGTCACCTAAAGCTGATTTTAAAAAGTGATTTTGGAAACAATAAGCAGCAGCATCATGTGAACAAAGACAACGACGACCACCACCATCGTCATCATCATCATCATCATCATCATCATCATCATC
>BMAT01005477.1:624955-636417 GCA_019649035.1 Elysia marginata | reverse complement strand
CATCATCAGCAGCAGCAGCAGCAGCAGTAGCATCAGCATTCCCATCAGTATCATGTTTATTATTTTTACCACCACCACCACCATCATCATCATCATCATCATCATCATCATCATCATCATCATCATCATCATCATCATAAGAAGCAGCAGAAGCATTATCATCAGTATCATGTTTATTATTTTTATCATCATCAGCATCATCATCATCATCATCATCATCATCATCATCATCATCATCATCATCATCATCATCATCATCATCATCATAAGAAGCAGCAGAAGCATTATCATCAGTATCATGTTTATTATTTTTATCATCATCAGCATCATCATCATCATCATCATCATCATCATCATCATCACTACCATCATATTTAGCATCGTCCTAGCCTATGCACCCAAGAAGCCGGTGCTCCTACAATATTGCCTCTTTGTCATGGAACATTATGGGGCCAAAAAGCTCGCTACGGTGGCAGTTAATTCTCTGAAGACTTCTTACTAACTTCCATTGATATCTCACTATAAAGGTTGCACTCACTTCCCTCCCGTGTGAACACATCTACCGTGGTACTCGGAGGTCCTGTGTAGTGAGTGTTGACAACAACTACCTGGGCCTTGATGACAGAGTAGGCGGGCAGGCCTGAGATAGACCCGGTCACCTCGTCGCCCTTCATAGGGCCTGACCCGTCCATTCTGCCGGTGTATGGGATGAACACTTCCTGTTTGGGCATCTCTTCAACGTCCCATTTCCAATACAAGATCTGGATACGAGACAGAGGTGGGGGAATGGTCAAGATTTTGTTGCTTTTTTTCTAATTTGCCAGACGTGGATTTGGTTAAAATTTGCTCAACTGGTTTTATGTTTTCTAAAACAAAAACACCAAAAAACCATGGTAACATGATAAATAAACACCCGGTGTGTGCTAATGCACAATTTTATACAATTTGAAAACTGGGTGCATAGATACGAAGATGGTTTGGAAGTTAGGCAATGATTCACTCCATAGGTTTAAAGGCAGTTTCTGTTTGGCCATAAGAGCTAGGTATGGGGATAGACAGAAAAATCGCACCGTAGATGGTTAAGCTGAATAATAGCAAGATACATATAGAAAAAGAGATAGATATACATACATACATACATGTATATAACACAGATAGATTAGATAAATAGATAAATAAATAATTGTCATGTTTTCCTAAATTTTGTGCCTTGCCATTACTTATAAGCTTCATGCCGCTGGCTTGCATTCACCGACAAAAATTGTGTGTACAATGCAAAGAGATTTTCTCGCGCACATTTAAGGAACACCTTTTTTCAGTATAGCAAATTTTTTAGGCACAACAAACAAATATTTGTCCTTGCAAATAGATCTTGCTTTTATTTTAACACAGCCCAACCAGACATCTGATGGTATCAACTTAATAGTCATAGCCAGGCACAGAATTTAGGTAAATGTGACAATGAGTATGTCCCTTAAGTACTTCACTCTTCGGCTCTTTTGTTATTTTACATTTAAACCTATAATAAACTTTAAAAAATCAATAATAGATAAAAAATATGAGATAGATAGATAGATAGACAGACAGACAGACAGACGGACAGACAGACAGACAGACAGACAGACAGATAGATAGATAGATAGAGAGATTGGATGATTGATAGATAGATAGATTGAGCGACTGATAGATGGAGTGAATGATTGAGAGATGGATTGGTAAAATTACAGGATTAAATGAAACTCGCGAAATCTGCAGACACAGGTGAAAAAATTTTCAATAACCAACTGTACAAATAATATATAAATATCCCAACCTAAGTAAATACCTTGTAACCTTTGAATTTGCCGTGGATTCGGGAATCTTTTGGATCCACTGCCTCCCACACAAAATGAGCAGTAGTTTGTGTTGTATTCCGATTCTTGTCCTCTTGGAACCCTTCCACAACCAACTCGGGCACTGCAATTGAATATTGTACATTGTGCGTGAAAATCGTTTCAAACCTTAAAACCCACTCACTTTTTTTCGAAAAAAAAATTTTAAAACAGGGGGGGGAAACAAAAATGAAGGCACCCTTCCCCGCCCACCAAGGGTTTATTACTGTAATTATAGTCTTCAATAGCTACATAACATAGGGTTATGTTAACACAGCACTTTATTTCAGTAGAACGAGTTATTAAAAGTATCACTTATTTTGTATTATGGTATTTATCACTGGCTTTTTAAAAAAACTTTAAGTTGAATTATGCCTGGGTCTGTCTTGTGCACGTGATATTTTTCTTTGTAAAAACCGAATCATTTTTTCTTGTACATATCGACAAACAACTGCTATATTGATTCTGAGATCTGAGTTGGTATTTGGGAGTTACTGAAAAAACCGAGGCATTTTAACTTATTTCAAATATAAAAAGTTAGATAGAAACCACTGACCGTCCTCGTAGCTGTGCCCAATATAGACCAAGGAAGGATTGGTAGCTTCTCCAAGCTTGTTTTTAGATCGTACCTGAAAAATAAAACATACAAGTTTGACAAGTCTAATAAAGGATGTACCCTGCAAAGAACGCGACAAGGGGTTGTGATTTTATATATTTCTACTTATCGTAAGCAACTTTAGTATTCAACTATACGTTTTGTAGTTTTGCCATTGACCTTCATAGTTATGCCAGTAGGACTGTGGCGCAAATCTTGATAAATTCCATTTTGATTAGTCCACCATTAAATCACTCCATAAAACTTTTGCCTCTCTTCTATCTATCTTTCTGTCTGTCTTATAGCGTTTCCAACAATCAGTCATCGTGACAATTCTCTAAGTAACATTAAATTCTTTTTATCTATATGTATCTACCTACGGGCCGTCTATTTTGTCTACCTAATAGGTGATAAAAGTTTGGACCTATCTATCTATCTTACAACACAATCTGCCTGTATAGTCAGCAAGCTGTAAATCTTTACAGTTATTTTACCTATCAGCCTGTCTAACTGTTTATGAGAGATAAACGTCCACTAGTCGGTCCGTCTCTCTCTATACCTGACTGACTGTATAATTGTTCCGAACGCCATCTCTGTTTTTGCGCCACCCACTCCTTTTCTTCATTTTTTTTTTAATTTTAACGTCCCAGTCAACTACAAGGTTATATCAGAGACGGCACTGGGGACAATTAAAAGCGTGCTGCCACACTCCTGTGTAAGGAGCGCTTGCGCACACCACACCCAGTCACATTATCCTGACACCGGTCCGACCAGAGTTATCACTAAATCCATAATGACAGACACTAGGCGAATCAGCTGCTAATACCAATTTTTAAAGTCCTTGGTTTAACTCGGCCGGGGATCGAACCACGCACCTCTTGATCTCTGACCGAGTGTCATACCGCTAGGCCACAGAGCCGGCGCCACCCGCTCAGATGCACAGAAAGATTTTTATCAGTAACAGACATAAATGTATATAACGGTAGTCATATTTACCTGAAACTCATAGAGACCATAAACATCTTCGACCTCCTGGCTGAAGGACGAGGCGTAGCTGCCCTCGACCTGGGCCGAGTTGTAGCCGTAAGTTCCCTTCTTGCGCCACAACACAAGGTATCCGAACCCGTTCCCGTGGAATGAGAGGCGGTGGAGTGGCTGGTATGGCAATGCAAAAGAATCGGTGGTAAGTGTGTGAGGGTTAGAGAAGAACTTTGGTTGAGTTTGCTTCATGTTAACCAAAAAAAGAGGAAAGGGGTTTATCTTTTTGAGAGAGGAATAGTTTTATAGTTCCCTGAATATTGGATAGATAGAAAAACAAATACATAGAGATGGAGAGATATGGACGCACGTACGCACTTGGTAGGCATATAATTATGTAGGTAGGTAGGTAGGTAGGTAGGTAGGTAGGAAGAAAGATAGGTGGATAGGTAGAAAGAAAGAAGATAATTGATAGAAAGGTATATACATGTAGATCGATAAATAAATATATACACATACACATAACATACTGCACAAGAGAAACAGGTTTTCATTTTGCCTTGTGTAAAAGCCTGATCAAATAAATTATCTTAAATTTTTTTTTCGTCTTTAAAACCGCATTACATTTCTCTAAAAAGTGAGAATGATTGTTGCCCCAACAACATGTGATATGTGTGTGTTAGGAAGGAGACTGGCCAAATCTTTTTAATTACTAATACAGTTTAAATGTAACAATGTTAAAAAGGGGAAATAAATAACGAGTGCAAATGCTTGAGTCTCGGCATGTGTGTCTCTTGACTCGGGGTTTCGAATGTCACGATCTAAAGGCAAAAAATAATGCCTTCTTCGTGAACGTAATAAGTAATGGCATTTCGATAACATAATTTTTTCATGTACTAAAAGGTACTGCATTTCAGTGTCTGACAGAAAAAAGTTTGACATTTGATGTGTGGGCCGATTTTATCATTTTTTAAATTTAAATTATAGGAATTTCCATCGAATTCTGAACTTGTTATAAATGACATTTCGTTGTCTGTATAAAACGAGATTCACGTCAATTTATTATTTATCTTTCATTATGTGTTTGGCTATAATCAACAAAAAAATTTAAGTTGTAAGTTGTATTTTCGTGTCTTCGTGAAGCTTTTCCATACAGAACTTAGCTAAAAATCTCATAATAAATCTATTTCTAAATCTAGTGCTTGCTAGCATTGAACAATTATCTTGTGATAAAGAAAATACTAAGTGGCTGCCATTAAAGTCTGTTTATTCATCAGTGGATCGATCTTTTATTCCGCTATTGAATCTTTTATTATCAACTAAATTGCAATTTTATTTCATGTTTTCAACAGGACCAAGACGACTTGGTTCTCGATAAATCCCTTTGCATTTTTTCCGAAACAAAAAAGAAATTAAGGAAGTCACAAATAAGAATGTTTGGGTTCCTGTTATAATGGCACACACTTGGGTAACAGACCAAAAAGTCCGAGGTCCGATTCATGGCCCGGGAAATCGACTTTGAGTCCTGCGGGAAAGACTATAATACAATCCAGTGAATACACATTGCTTTGCATCATTTTGGCACTAACTGAGTACTCGGTAAATGCATTTAAGAATCTCCTTACTACACATGTATGTTGTAGGAATACGCTGTCTAACTGCTGCCTCTTTGTATGTTTAATAGGTATATTTGTGGGTCAGTTGGGGAATCCACAGAGGCTCAGAAGGCGTTTTATTGGATCAATCGCTATACATGGGTGTACAGAAAATCTTTACTTCTACTTTAATTATACCTTTATCGTTTCGGTCTACAACATCCTGTCGGTGAGCGGATATACAGTTTGGATATGAATTTATATGTAAAATCCAGATAGCCCTTTACTTGATAACAGTGTCAGAGTTCAATATGTAAAGTCCAGATAGCCCTTTACTTGATAACCGTGTCGGAGTTCAATATGTAAAGTCCAGATAGCCCTTTACTTGATAACAGTGTCGGAGTTCAATATGTAAAGTCCAGATAGCCCTTTACTTGATAATGTAAAGTCCAGATAGTCCTTTACTTGATAACAGTGTGTAACGAAGTTAGAGGTTGTTTTAGTCATGCTATGTACAATGTATGCCTAGATAAATGCTACGCTTGCTTTCTTAGTATTCGTAGATACAACTTATGGTCTTCTCATTACCTAACTCATTAAAATCTAGAATGATCGCCTGTTATTGGCAATGTAGGTCTAGGCTTCAAGATACTTCTCGAGAGTCCTAATACCCGGTTTGTTTACGAAGTGTTTGATGACGTAGGAGTGATATCGGGCGACTTATTTTTAACTTGGCTTGTGATTGGATGTCGCTGCCGTATAAGGCCACGCCTTTCCCACCTTTCTTGTATAGGGTAGAAAGTTCGAGTGAAAGCCATACCATGTGTTCTATAAGTTTGTTTTGTCTATAAATAAAACTCGCGTGGTTGATTAAAAAAGAGAGAGAATACTGGATGAAGAGAGAGTGACAGACACAAATGCGGAGTGCAGATACAAATGTATGAGTAGTTTTGTGCAAAAGCTAGATCTACGATTTGTTCATGCTGGACACTGGCAATGCGACTGTTATTATTTTCAACTGCTGCTGAATGTACACTGTTTCGTATTGATTTCTTCGCTTTGAGTTGAACAAACCCCGGACTTCTCGGTCTAAAAGCCGAGTGTCTACCACTGGACCTGCACACCACAGGAAAGCAAAGACTTGTTACACGGTACAGACATTTGGAAAATGCATTGTCAGCCATGATGAAATATTTGACGATAGGTATGATGTATGCCACCTAACGTGCATAAACACCTGATTCAGTTGAAAATAAGATGTTTTTTTTTCCTTTCGAACAAAGCTAAATCCTCGATTTCGTGACCCTTAAACTAAAGCTCTCAATGTTTAAAAATGTCCGTAAAAAAAAACAAAAAACAAAACAAAACCAAAAATAGAAACAAACAAAAAAGAAACAACAATAACAACAAAAAACTGGCTCCTTCAAAAATTTTATGCACACTTGACAGTGTAAACAACCTTGGTTTCAAGGTGCCATAAATGTAATTATAAAGTTATGCTTTGCCGATCACAAAACCCCCCAAGAAAAACATCATAAAATAACGCTCAATACTCTACAGTGCTCAAAGCGCTTTAAGCGATTGCCTCAATTACGACCACGAAGACTATAACCTTTGAACGTATCTTATGAATAACCAATCGAAGTAACAGCGGCCAGAAAATACAATGTGGTTAAATACATGAAACATTATTATAATTATACTTCTTAGAATGGCCTGTTCATGTCTCGACCTATTAGGCCGTGGTAGGAAACACATCTCCCTCCCCGCCCCCTCCGATCCCCAGACCAAATCAGTGTTTTAATATAGATCTCCTCGTTTGAAAGCCGAATGCCTAAATCCTGCATCAACTCAACATGACATTGTGTTTTGACAGTCATTTAGTAATAACTTGTTTCTACTGAAATAAAGTGCGTGGCTTCCGGTGGAAATATAATCGCACTATATGGCTGATGAAAATGTAATAGGATTTGTCATTCTTTTCAAGATATTTATTTAACTAAGAGAATTCATCATAACACTGCCTTTACCGAGAAAGCATTAATCCTAACCCTAACGAGTGGTTTGCTACTCGTCAGATCTTTTTTGTCATTTCTACCTTGACGAATCGGTTGACTAACCGATGGGTCTGGATTTCTTAGTTATGGCCAGATTGGGGGATAAAATTATGAAATTGTCTATATGAAAGGAAACTAGCTGTTGAGACTTTAGGAATAGACAATGTGCATGTTGAAAAGGTGATAGCGCCTCAATATAAAAAAAAATCGCCAAGAAACTCTTACCTCCCATTCAATGACCAGGTAGCCTTTCTTATCGGTCCTGGAGCGGACATGACGCGGGTTGCGGTCCGGGCGGTCGGGCGGGGTCGTGCACGTCTCCTCTGTCCGTTCACTTGGCCGACTCGACCCGAACCGGTTGCGGGCGATGACTCGGAAGGAGTAGTCACCATAAGGGGCGAGTTCAATATACGCGACCGTCACCGTCCCTGCCGTGTCCTCGTAATAACTGAACCACTCATCGGGGTTTTCCATTATGAGATTGTACTGCACTAGGTAGTTAGAAGTCTCAGCCCCGTTAGACCGCCCCGGGCGCCACGAGATTTCAGCCTTGTCGCCATGGCAACGAGCAATAACGTCCAGAGGAGGTTCAGGAATTCCTGCAATGAGTGGAAATAGTTCTGTACAATTCACAGTATTGCTTAACATGGTCCACTTTAACCCTCTTTTATTTCAAACAGAGATCATAAATAATTGATAGAAACGCAGAAGAGAAACCTAAAGAGAAAGCAGCGAAACAAAAGGCTATTTTATCCCTATTTTGAAAACTTATACTTATTTACACATAGGGCTTGATGCCCCGTCCTCTATTCCCCCTACACAACAACAAGCATAGGGAATACCTTTCTATCATCATAATCAACCGTAAAAAGGTATGGTTGCATTAAGAAAAATCAACTTTCAGATTTCAAACTTCCAAAGGGTAAATAAGTTTAGCTTAAAACAAAACACCTGTGCATAGTGATAAGAAAAACAGTTTTACCTAAACCTGTGACTTACTTCTGATGGTCAATGACCCCTGGGCACTCTCGGAGTTGTTGCCGTAGGTCACCACGCATGTGTACTCGCCCTCGTCTTCTGGCCGGACATGGTCAATCACCAGGACATGTCTGTTCTCAAAAGTTCTTAACCGGAAGCGCGGCTCCTTGGTTTCTCCTGGCGAGGAAACTGGGCCACGAAAGCGGTGCAAACGTCAGTTTTTGTATGTTAAGCATTATCGTATCTTTTCGTAAAAAAGGGGGCGGAGGTAGTGTACCTGAGTTACGGTTACTTAAAGAGACTCCAGAAATTACCGCCAGCCTATTAAAAATGTTTTCCTTCATATTAATTACATTTTTTTAAAAACAAACTTCATGACGTGCGCTAATTAGTAAATCTTGCAACATAAATAAATTTTTTGGGCTTTACAAGGGAATTTTTGTGCTGCTGTAAAATAAAAAAAAACTTTTCGAGAAAGCTAAATAAAACTGCTAAAACAATCAAGAAAGTATATTTTGAATATTGATCGATATGTTCCTGTCAAGCTCAAAGGTTGTGGAGTTTCCTGTTGTATTATTAGTTTTTCCGATTTGAAAAATTCCGTGCATTTTACGGCACACAAATCTAATGCAGCTGGAACGATATCCATGCAACTCCAAGTGCTTTATTCAACAAAATTTCTTAAACGAACAAAAAAAGATAACAAAACCCAAAATATAGAAACCTCCTTTATCAGTGCTCTTGAGTTCAAACATTAAGGTGTGGCATAATACGTGCCCATAATGTTATCGATAATCTTGTTTATTTTAGAGAAAAAAGACAGGTTAACACACAAAATACCAACCTCTATCCTTAGAGTTGTTCGGTTCGGGCATCAAGATCTTGGCCGGAGCAACCCGAGCTCCTACGACGTCCGGGTCGAGGCGCTGGCCTAAAAACTTCCAATGAACTGCAATCAAGGCCTCCTGACCTTCACTCCGCGGCAAAACGGAAGTGAGGCACAGGAACTTGGCCTCTTCGCCCTCTGCTACAACGATGTCTTTAGGAGGAGTATCTATATAGATACCGTCTGTGGACATAGCAAATTATGAGTTGTGAAGATGATCAAATTTATCGACATATATACCGTCTGTGAAGATGAACAAATTAGACAAAAAAGTTTACAGGTCTGAAGGCATGGATATACACAGCCACGGTTGCGACAGGAAGTAAGGTAGAAAGAATGTTTGAAATGAATGTGACATATGTTCAAAATAGGTACAGTTGTATGCCAAAGGCGGTTTCACCGACGTGACATCCTTGTACCACATTATAACATGTGGTTATGTGGCGTGCTGTATTCAGTCCGACCAAGCAGACGGGAACCATTGGAAGTGCCGTTCTGATGGGACCCTTGTGAAAGCCGGTGAAAGAAAAAGATATCTACAATAAAGATGGCGCATGTAAACATCCTACTTCATTCTTGTGTTCTTAGATGTACAAACTCGCATGTCTCATACAATCACGTTAAAGATAAATATAAGATTAAAAATAAGTTTCTCTTTACACTACCTATTTCGACCTTGAAATAAGGAAAAAAACATATCTTGCAAGGCTGGTTTAAATTACTGGATTTTTAAATGAAGACCTCATAGTTACATGTACGGTAATAGTCTTAGCACAATAGAGAACGTGACAAAAAGTCTCTATTTCAGTTGTATTCTTAAGAAAAATAGAATCTCAGGTGCCACTTTGGAACACAATGCTGCCAAAGTGTAGACATGAGTAACCTTGTTATTATATATAGATCATAATGAGAAAACGGTAAAGTGGCAATGGTGTAAAACAACACTGAATGCGTGACATATGTGCTTAGGAGTTTTCTGATCTGTTTATTGCCCTCTAAATCTTCTGACGCCTGATGGTCATGATCTGGCCTTGACATGTTACTAATATAATTAAGATAAGGTGCCACCCGTGCCAGGTAAACATAGAGGCCCATTCCGATGCAGTTTCAAAGCAAACTGCATCACAACGGGTCGAAAAAATCTTGAGTATCCAGAATATAAGCAAACATATGTTTTTCTATCAATAATAATTATCAAAAAACTCGTAAATGAGAGTAGTTATGAAGTTGAATTTATGATATTTTTAGTTTGCTTAAAAAGGTAAAATAAATATATTCGAACGGTTAAAAACATTTGTCAATGACTTTGCGCGCAAATCACCTTTGCTTTATGTTATCTCATCTTATCATTTTTAATTCAACATTCATCGCTTCATGCTACTCACAGACGAAGGAGTTAGTTCACAAGCAATCTCGTCAAATGATTAAGAATTTAATAAGGCATTTGTTTTAAAAACAGAATAAAAACCCTATAATCGTATTCAACACACCTCCCTTATCAATTCTTACAGTGTATAACGTAAACTTAGATATTATTGTGACTTAAAAAAATGAGCTTTTCAAGCCATACACTCTGTTCGCTGGGAGAAAATGATACGCTTTGAAATGAGTGGCACAGAAAAAAAACCAACAGTGTTGAAAACACATAGTATTAAAAAAAAAAGCAAGAAAATATTATTCAAGTGCTAAAACTTAGAGCTTTATGTAAAAACATAAATGCAAAGATCTTAAAGAACGGAGGTCTATATTATTGATTTTCAGCTTATAAAAATGGTATAACCAGACATTCTCACCACTACGACGCCGATTAAATGAGAGTTGTGACAAAAGTTCGGAAAAAAGGGGAAGATTTAGGTTACCGAAGGGAGTCTGAAAATATTAAAGAAACCTTGAAACCAAGACAGGCTAAGAGCTTTCTGACAAATTAGCCACGGCAGTGAAAATAGCCAGGTCTTCCAATCCTTATCCGGGAGTAGTAAAACCACCAGATGCCTGTGGTGAAACTGGTTAAGTACTTGGTGGAGAAATCGTAGGTTCTCTTCCTGCGAGTGCGCGAGCGTCAACTCTAAAGGGTAGTCAGGCCGCCTGAAGACCTAGAGCGGTGCTCAAATCTTCACACAATGACGACACGGTAAGCTTCTTAAATCCTTATAACGCCTACGATAAGCTTTTTTCTCTTTATCTCTATATCCGCCTGTCGGTCTGCCCATCTGTCTAACTGTCTCTCTATCTCTATCACCCTCGCCCGCTTTGTCTCCCCCTCCCCTCTCTCTTTCTTAATTTTCTTTGAACCCCTTTTTGTCTCCCCGTCTTCTTTACTTGATTTTTTTTTCTGTCTTTTTTTCCTTTCAAACAAATCCCCAAAAGATGATCAGAAATAAATTGTTGAGAAAGATAACGTTTAATTACAATAATTTCGGGAATAGTTATTAAATTATCGAAATCGTCAAATATGACGATAATTTGAGAACAGCCGGAGAAGATAATTGGCGGGGGGGGGGG
>BMAT01005477.1:594265-606045 GCA_019649035.1 Elysia marginata | reverse complement strand
GAGAGAGAGAGAGAGAGAGAGAGAGAGAGAGAGAGAGAAGAATAAGGGATGTTTGACGTGAGTCACGGGTAGGTGAGTCAATAAGTGTTCTATAGACAATCAGCGACATGAAACTTAGCGCACTGATTCTCGCTTCATTGAAGAGGAATTGTTGTTTTGACATCCTCTCATGGAACATTGTTAAAATAGAAAAAACATTTAAAAAATTGGAGTGGAATGCTTTATTCTGACCTATGTGTGGTTTAATGATTTTTTAGCCCGTGATTTTTAGTTTCATTATTGGAAAACCCCCGGGATAATATGTTCAACACTTATTTTATATTTTACAGAACACGAAACTCAATTACTGCCTGTAGCTTTTTTTAAACTTCTTGTTGGGGGCAGCTGACTTAATCATATAACGACAATATTCTGTGTACAGTATGACAAAAGTAATAGGCTTTTAGAATGGAAAGCAATTTAAGTTTTGAAAAAAAAACAGGTGAGAAAAAATATAATTATCGCAAAGCGCCTTCCATATTTACACCCCCCCCCAAAAAAAAACCAACAACAAAAACAACAACAACAACAACAACAAAACTGGCGTTTGAGACACTTTGAGCTGTTCCTAAAACCTACCACCCCCACCCCACCCATCCCGAATCTTTGTCCTTTGAAAAATATTTTTAGTTTTAATGCCGAATAGATGTGGGCAAAACGTGCAGTTCCTAAAAAAAACATTGTGTTTGACAGTTTTCTTTCTTCTTCCCATACAGAGGGAACTTGGTATCGCTGGCCCGTTTCTAAGAGTGTTGTCACATCGATTCAAGCCATATATGCAAGCAATGTAGCAATGCGGGTTTCTCAATCTAAACATCCTCAAGAAACACAAACATGAGAGGGTACCGACTACAGGGTACCTATCAGCATGTTATTTTACTGAAGGACACCATCATGACACTTATTCATCCCAAACAGAAGGCTTGTAAAAAAACGTTTGGATAGTGTACAGAAGACTTAGTAAAAAAACAGAAAAAAATACGTTAAACACGTTCTACGTACCGCATGGAGTCGGCGTCCAAGTGTTGAGGACAGCGATAGCTAGAATCCAGTGTATGTGTACAATTACAGGCCTGTGAAAAGTTAAGCAACGTAAAGAAAACATCCGGCCCGTTAACTGTTGTTGGCTCTGTTGGTAGATCATCATGTTTTAGCACTTCTTGCAACAACCAGGGATGATATCAGCAGCCGCATATCCTACATGACGGTCTTAAAGTTGGGTAAAGATGTGTTGGTTACTTCTGTCCAGCGAGTCCTCCTGTTCCGTGCTTCCTACTGTCATAACGTCACCGCATTGAGTGACCAGGAGGGAACAGGTGCGGGTCGGACATAGCTGCTGACAGCCTTTTCGAAGATAGTTTGCTACATCCGTTGTCAGATGTTGCATCAACTGATAGCGTGAACTGCCCAAGAAAGATCCGACTTGTATAGTCAATAGGTAAACAATAGCTTAGGATCTCTCTTTGACTCAAGGTTATCTATATTAGCCGAAAGATTAAGACTTATCTATCGAGGATTCTAAAGAGAAATCTAGGGGCTTATACTTTTGGTGGAGCTCTTTATGGTGGAGCTCTTTCAGCCAAATATATAATCCTTTACAAAATAGGCTGTGTCTTTAAACTCTGCGTCCAGACAAAGGAAGTATATCCAGTAGAGAAGGTCTTCTCTGTCTTTATCTTTAGTCGACGATTTCTTTCTTTTGATCTGAAAAAGAGATAAAATATGTCTTTGATAAATAATGAAAGAGTGAACAATACAGGATACGTGAAACATTAAGACACAGATAGGAATATGAAGCACATCAGAAAAATAGCAAATGTTAAAGAAGAAAAAAAGAGGTTTAAAGGAATGGGGAATTAGAGAGATAAAGTATGACTGGACCTATATATTGGCGTCGAGTTAACAGCAATGACCTAGAATTCAATTTTTATAGCACGAGCTTTTCTCTCTCGGCCAACAACTGGCCACCGCATTGCAGCGCTTGTTAAGATGTCAATAACAACGGCGGTAGAAACAAAATTGGAGCAGAAATGAAAGTGGCATTGACATTTTAAAGTTCACTTGTTTGTTTTGAAAGGGTCCGTAATAAACGGGTTTTCTCTACAGCAATGTGTCCTGACCTTAGACTTCACAGTCTGCTTTTGTACTTGCGTAATAATTGATGACATAGGATTATATTGTTAAACAATGTAAATGATCATCGAGAATAATCTTTACTTGAAAAGAGCGATAAGTTCGTTTCGTAATTAAATTAAAAAACTGCAAGTGGTGTGGATTTTCAAATTTTTATTTGATAATGCTGACGTGTATCGGGGTGGGGAGGGGAGCATCACAGGATAATTTCAACCACACTAAAACATTATGACAAAACGAATTGAGAGTAGCGTAGAGCTGTCCTAAAAGTGAGAAGGAAAATATAAATAAGTTATTAGTACAGCCCTGAGAGTAGCTTACAAAAGAAACAATTTTATAGGGCTTTTTGGGTGATTATTACCCCCTCCTCTTTCATATCAACACCAATCACAAAGACACACGCGCCGAGAACAGGCCTAAATTACTGGTGAACGGCCCTAAAGATCAGAACGCTGGGCGCCTTTGTCCATTAATGGCACTCGGACTGTGGTCACTTTAGGGCAGCCTGCGGCTACAAAATATTACAGATTTCTCATTTCCGCCGTTCCTAGGCGACTTAAATGGATCCAATTAATGTGTCTTCCCTTGTATTTCATGCTCAGATTCATTTTGCTTTTTTTGTTCTCCTCAAAGAAACAAAGGACCAACGAAATAAAGGATAAAATGAGAACAAGGAAAATCTAATATTTTATAAGTATATAAAACTCTGAACATTTTATAATGCAGAGCTCAACGGAAAATCGCTCTTAAACCGCATTTTTAGTAATGAAGGCTTTTCAAAGTAAAGTGTTAAGGTGAGACATAGATAACGAGCTGCTTCTAACAACAATGGTAACTTTCAGAAAAAGAAGTAAGGTCTTTGTTTAGTTTACTGTCTCCTAAATCTTGCCGTAGATTTTTTTAGGGAGAGGTATTTCTGCGAGTAAGTACATTTTTATTTAATCGGATTTTCTCTTTTATAAGCATCAAATCTATATGCTTTAATGACTTATGCTTAGAACAAAAAATCAATTAAAATAGAGTTCCGCTGGTCTACTAAACTTAAGTGCCCAGTTTTCCTACACTAAAGTCTCAAGTTACTGCATGGCTACAACAAGTACCGATCTTCATGTTGTTAGTTTCATTTATTACCCTTTACAGCCTGCCCGTTAATGAATAGAAAACAGTTTTGAAGTCTGGAACGGATGGTTCTCTTGTTTCCGATTCAATTACGAGTAAGAAGTTTTTAAAACTTCGTGTGGCCCAAAATTTAAAGTACCAACAAAGATCTGAGGCTAAAACTAGTAAAGAAGCAGTCGGGGAAAATAATAACGCTAACTTCATTACCAAAGTAGAAAACAGTTTTATTGTTCGATTTCAAGAATACTCTTCACGGCGGATTTTAAAAGGGCAAGTTTTGTTAATATGCAGACAGTAAAAAAATAAATTTCAATCGTCCTAAAAGTCTCGGATTTGATAAGACCCAGATGGAAATGATTGTATACCAGCAAAAAAAAAATAAATCCAGAAGAATATATAGTCTAGTGATCGGACCTGCAAATGAATAGACCTCGTCGTATGAACGCATCATGACAGTTTAGTGGATTCCAAAATACTCTTAGAATTAAGCAAACCTTCACACTACCTTTAACGTATTAAGGAAACAATACTACAACCAGCAGAGAAATTGATATCTATACGGTAACTTTCAAATGGTTGTAGGAGATTTTTGTGATTCTAAACATCAAAATATTATTTAATTCACCAAGGATAAAATGTGGTATCTTCATTAAGGTTTACGTTATGCCTTGTGGGTCTAATAACATAAATAGAGCCCGACCCCGATAAGCTGTGTCCTTCCACTCGATATGATGGTACCTCGAGGTATAAAATGAATACATTCTTGACGAACATGTTTAAGTATTCATTCCCCGGGATAACAGGAAAAATCCCTTTTAGGTCAACAATTTTTCGCACCAAGTAGTCAACATATCACAATTAATCTCTAACATTAGTCGTTCTCCTCAGTCTTCAGATATTTCCATCATCCATCGATCACAACCATCGGCCCATATCTTCATATCAGTTATTTCCTTCAGCGTCAACAAAGGCTGGATCTGGACCTAAACTTTTCTGTCTCTTTCGGCCTCACAGTAACGGAGCCCAAAACTCCCAAAGGAAAACAACCTGTGGGGAACACTGGATATGAAGGTGTTGCTTCCCTCGCAGAATTTATCACATGAGTTTGTGTCTTTGTCCGTGGTCACTGCATCACTGGGTGTGAGTTGAGCTAGCTCACTGGACCTGCTACTGGTGCGACCAGCACTGGCGGCCCTAACAGTCCGGTATTAGAGGCATCTCTAGGCATCAATAATAGATGTAGTTCCGGGTACATAGCCCCGCGGCCTCCAGCACGGCGCACTCCGCCCAATTGGATTTACGCTTAGATCCCGTCTAGGACAGAGTTAAATATTTATTGCTTTGTCCACGTTTAATTCTGTTGGGCTCATTTAAGGCTTTTGCTATACCGATGATTTTGTAGGGGATCTAGCGGTCCAGAAATTGCCAATTGTTCTTTGATTTCTTTTCCCTTTTGTGTCTCCATCCCCCTTATCCCCCCTCTCTCTCTCTCTCTCTCTCTCTCTCCCTCTCTCTCTCTCTCTCTACATCACTCTTCTCTATCTTCGTCTTTCTCTTCCAGGCGGTTTAAATAGTTGTTAAAATTATTTAGTATTTGTTTATCTGTCTCTAGATGACAGTTTAATCTTGCCTCATCCCGGTTTTTTTATAATGTATATTTATCCCGTTTCCTCTTTCTAATGATTTTTATAATTTGCATCTCTCCATTATATTTTAACTACAACCAATGATCCCTTTATTGTCATTATTCGTCGAAAATTTTTTGTTCTTGTTACGCAAATCATTCTCTTCCTCCCCCTCTCACTCTTCGGTTTTTTTGTTGTTCTTGTTTTTTTTTTGTGTGTGTGTGTGCAATAATCACCTCTTACAACAATATAAAAAGGGAGTAAGTCTTGCATTATATATTTTAAAAACCGTTACATAGTTGCCGCTTCCCTAGAAAACCAGAGGGAAGCAATAACTTTGAAATCACAAAAGCGAGGAAAGTAACACAGGTTTGTCTTTAAAAAATAATCTAAGAATGCACAGCAGTCTTGCTAAAAAGCAAACTAACCAATAATAACCTATACCTTCTTTTCCAAATCCGAAGTGTTTTTACTTTTCAGAGAGGATTGTTTTAATAATTTTTTTTGAAGTATCGTATTTGTACTTTATCCTTCCTAGCTACTGATGTAGACAGGAGCCGTTTGCACTTGTAACAATAGTTACTGCAATAGGTCATCTTTTGACGTGACAAATATCAAAAAGTTTTAGCAAATCTGCGCTTTACGGAAACCTTTAAGGGAAAAGGTGATCAATGATTTAAACTTAGTTTGAATAAAGCACCCATATGTCTGTCTCCTCTCTCTAAAACACTCGTAAAACATTGAGCTGGCAGGTCAAACTGTCAGAAAACTTGACCATACTATCTAATATTTCTTAGTGGGAACAGTATGTGAGTTGAAAATAATCCCTTGAATAATGGAAGCTAAATGTGCTTTACTTTTTTTTTATTTCATTTCGTAATGCTAAATAATTTTCTCTAAAAAAGATCGCAGCTATCGCTTAGAGTCTCAGTATTTTCGTGGCAAGTTTTACTTGCTCACAATCTCTATGCAGCGTTCGTACCCACACGATTGATATTAATGTTTTATCACTATCCAATGCGTAATTATTCATATTTGAAAGATTACAGGTACGTAATTAGCAAGAAGGACTTCAAGTAAAAGAAAGTTAGCGAAAATTATAAACTTCCAAAAAGTAAAAAGTATGTTATCATTTTTTATAACTATACTAAATGAGCAACAAAATATTTTGAAAACAGCCACATTCATTAACAAGAATAAAAAATTCTCTTTGATCTGACGTAAAAAAAAACCAACTAAAACAGCTTCTTTTAAGAATGGCATAGAACCGTTCATGACACAATTATAATAAAGACATTAAATGGTATAGTAATGTCAATTACTTCTCTATTCCTAGACTGTAAATTGTAACCACAAGGTCATCAAATAATGTAAGTACTTTGAGTAACTGCAGCGGGGTATTTGATTGACTGCTGTAGATGTCAATTCTAAGAGGGGCATCAAGTATGATCGAGTTAGTTAACCCCCCCAGACTATAAAAGCACGGACTCCAATGTCATAACATGTTCTTCGGCGGAAGTAGTTGAACAACCTTAGCGTCTAGAAGGCGCGATTGGTGTCCAAAGGCCCCGTAGGGAAAATCAATGAACGTTCGTGAAGAAATTTGAAGGAACGGTCTGAAGGCAATTATATCGTCCATTGTTCCTCAAACTTCTTCCAGACAGCCAAGAGGGAGAAAAATGCAGGATAGGGTGGACGTTGTTGTGTGAGTATGACGTGCTTTGTAAATAGACTTGTCAAGGTCGAACTTGAGAGAACATCGTTTTGGAACTCTACTCATCGGTTCTCTTTTCTCTTATGATCAAAAATTCAAAACTAACACCAGCCTTGTTAGGTCATTAGAGCACAAGAACTGTCGCCATGTCCAACCCAAAAGCAGCATGGGATCAGTTTAAAATCATTTTCTTCTTTTTTTTTTCAAAACTGTTAAAAAAATTTGAAAGCGGCAGAATAACAATTATAAAATTGATAAGATTATCGTTGAAATCTCTAAATTAATGGAAACCTTGGAGACTCGTACAAGACTAACAAAGGTAATGGCCCTAAAATGATAGATGTAATAGAGTTACGCTTTCTTATCGCTTGACACAATGTTTGTACGACTGTGCAGAGCATACATTCAAGATAAAACTTTACCCTGG
The DNA here is from genome assembly GCA_019649035.1 of Elysia marginata. Classification (NCBI taxonomy): domain Eukaryota; kingdom Metazoa; phylum Mollusca; class Gastropoda; family Plakobranchidae; genus Elysia; species Elysia marginata. Next base: position 598,988 of record BMAT01005477.1, on the reverse strand, counting down.
AATAGAACAACACAAGACACCTTAGGTCTCTTTGGCTATCTAAGAAATAAAACAATACGCAGCAGTCTGTTCTATTGGATGCAGACATGAGAAACCCGGGTCTCGAGGTAACCACAACTGAACCTGTCAGACACTCATCTTTCAGCCTAAATTGGCCCGATGCATTCTGAGTAGAAATGAAAGCACCAAACCTTATTATTGTCATTTTATGATCCCTGCCTTTTGTAACTACTTCCAAAAAATAATAGAAAGTCCCTCAGAGTATACCCGAAAGTGAAAAAAGCATGTGTACATCGATGTAATTGAAATTTGGTTTACATTAATTTGCGCAAAGATCATTGATACATTGAATCTGTCGAGTGTAATCGCCTCCCTGTTTCCAATCATGTAAATTGAATTTTTTTTTCATTATTAAAAAAACAACAACGAAATCTACATGAATCCTCCCACACCCACAACACTTCAAGTGATTCTGAGAAAAAAGAATCAGCATTACAACGATGCAAACTAAAATCATTTAAGTGAATGGTCATTAAATGGTTACAAATGTAAGCACAGCTGGGCAAATTTTACTTCCACAAGAGGTAAATCTAAGAGAGAACATTCATAAAGACATATAAACACTCAAACCGCACCGTTCTTCATCTAATATAAAAATACATCTTGATCCAAAGAAAGGAAAAATACAACTGTTACCGAGAAAATGAGGCGCAGTGTTACCTACGAAAAGGCAAAAACCACCACAATCTTTATTACAGCCTTTAGTACCCAATACAGCTTGTCCAAATGGATCTATCCAACTGGTCTAGGTACTGAGTATACAGTAACCAACACAGCTTGCCCAAACGGATCCATCCAACCGGTTAATGTACTGAGTATACAGTGACCAACACAGCTTGTCCAAATGGATCTTTCCAACCGGTCTAGGACTGAGTATACAGTAGCCAACACAGTACACCCAAACGGATCTATCCAACCGGTCTAGGTACTGAGTATACAGTAGCCAACACAACTTGTCCAAACGGATATATCGAACCGGTCTAGGTACTGATTATACAGTACTCAACACAGCTTGTCCAAACGGATCTATCCAACCGATCTAGGTACTGATTACACAGTAGCCAACACAACTTGTCCAAACGGATCTATCGAACCGGTCTAGGTACTGAGTATACAGTAGTCAACACAGTATGCCCAAACGGATCTATCCAACCGGTCTAGGTACTGAGTATACAGTAGCCAACACAGTACGCCCAAACGGACCTATCCAAACGGTCTAGGTACTGATTATACAGTAGTCAACACAGCTTGTCCAAACGGATCTATCCAACCGGTCTAGGTACTGAGTATTAAGTAATCAACACAACTTGTCCAAACGGATCTATCGAACCGGTCTAAATGTTGAGTATTAAGTAGCCAACACAGCTTGTCCAAACGGATCTATCGAATCGGTTTGGATGCTGAGTATTAAGTAGCCAACACAGCTTGTCCAAACGGATCTATCCAACCGTTCTAGGTCCTGAGTATTAAGTAGCCTCTGCAGTCGGCGGCTCATCGTTGTCCAGTAATTGCTGGTCTGTCAGTCCGCCCGCTGTTAAAGACTGTCCACCCCTTCTGTTGTCCAAGGACGCAGTTTAATCACCATTCTGATGGTCAAGCGGTTCAATAATTGATGGTCAGCGCGAGGAGCAGGTGGACTTACGGCCTAAGCTCTGGATCAGTGGCTAAAGCTCTCGGTCAGCTCGCCGCGTGACTGAGTCTCACTGGTCAGTTTCATAGAGTGGCCGGCACCTGACGATGGCCAGATGAAAAATACGAGTGGCTAGGCTGGAATTCGCTTTGTGTAGATTAACCCGTATATTGTGGCCAGTCGTACGTGAAAATGTTCATAATAAATAATAAAAACTAGGGGCCGGGACTGCGCTATATATAAGCAAAAAGAATCAAACGCATTGATTTTGATATCATAAGCCTAATTTCGGAACTTGTTTTGGAACTACAAAAAAAGTTTTTTGTGTTTAATGAAAAAAACTAACTAAAAGAAAACACATAGAGACCAATGGCAACAAAAAATAACAAACAAACAAAAAAAAACAACAAACAAAAAAGAAAAAGAATACAAAAACAACAATAATCATTATAAAATAATTGTCAGAAGGTGACAGTTCCATTTAGCTTTCTATACTTTATGGAAAACAAGAGAAAAAAAGATCCATTTACCACGTGATCATATTAACAGATTTCTAAGAGCAAATATTGGAGAGAAAAAAAACAAGACGCGATAAGAGTAAACTTTATCATCCGACCAAAATGTAAAAAAAAAAAAAAAAACCAGCGGCAAAACTGTTGTCGCCTCTAAGAAATTGAGCTAAGGAACTGTTGACCCTCAAAGATTCTGAAGCACGAGAGCTCGATGCATGGGGACTTAGGCTGATTGGATACACTCTTCTTGCCAATATACTCCCTATTGGTGACAGATGGGGATGAGTTCAAAATGCTAGACCGGGTTAAGGCTGCGTTTAGAGGGGCTGCAGTGAAGAGAGTTTCAGGTGGCGACAGCCCTAAACGTAACAGATCAGCAGGTGAGAAGATAATGCGCAACGGGGATTTCCGATTACGGTTTGTGGCGTGACGCACCTCCTCATGAAAATGCATTAGGTTTGGGAAAATCCGATAATAATAACCAGCAATGTGAACTGAACGCGGCCTTATAGGACACCTGATCCCCTAGCAGAACAGGTTGCGACTTTGATGTATAGATCTAATGGTCAAGCGAGAGCTGTTAACTTTTGGGACATTTGTTGGCGTTGTAAAATGGCATCAGCCTAGGTTTTTTTAAATGATTTCATTCAGTTAACTCTTTGTTATTCATACGCTAACGTTTTTTTTTAATTAAAGTAAAGCTCAAAAGAAGTCATTTAATGAATCATGAAGTTTTGTTAAGAGCTACGAGAAAGTACGTTTTGAGGATTTAGATACTTTAATATAGTGCCTTGGTTCAGTCGGAAATATTTTTTAATTAAATCTAAAGGTCTGACTGTTGGTATCCAGTTCTTAGGTCTTTCGGGCTGATTGCCTTTCCACCTCAATCTCCCTCTTTCTCCCCTTCTCATCCTTTGTCTGCTCTATTGTCATATGTAATTCTTTTCTCGACAATCCTATTGACCACAAAATCAAACTCCACGGGCCATGTGGCTCGCCTACTGATAAACCTGGTAGCTAGAGATTTATGTTTACATTCGACGGTTTCGCCCGTCTGTATAAGTCGCACTGAACACGCCCCTTTCCTTACTTCTAAATACAAAGTGTTTGACACAAAACATCTGAGCCAGTCTCTTAACGCACTAATGTGAGTACACACCCCATCACATGTCGGTTGCGTCGTAGTAACAGAGAGCATGAAAGGGAGGGACGAGTGAGGGAGAGAAAACTAAACGAACAAAATGAGACAAGCGAGAAACAGAGAGAGTTGGGTTAGGTTGTTTGAATTTTAACGTATCTTTTAAGCTACAAGATTATATCAGAAACGACGCTTGGGACGATTGAAAGCGTGCTGCCACACTGTGATGTAAGGAGCGCTTGCATACATCACACCCAGTCACATTATCCTGACACTGGGCCGACCAGACATAGCACTAAATCCATAATGCCAGACACTTAGCGGATCAGCTGCTAATACCAATTTTAAAGTTCTTGGTTTGACTCGGCCTGGGAACGATCCCACACCTCCCGATCTCTGAGTGAGTGTCTTACTGCTAGGCCACAGAGCCGGTCCAAACAGAGAGAGACCAAAATACACGTAAAAATCGTTAAAAATAACAGAACAAATGACCATGAAATCGACGTTTACCTTAAACAGCATGTCTATTAATAATATTTTCCCATCTCCTGCGCAGTACCAGCTAATGAGGCAAGCGTCATTATCTCTACAACAGTTTTTATGGCATCTCTGTTTTAAAGATATTTAGAGGACACAGTTTAGCTTGGAAATCGAACCCCAAACTGTTCAACCGTCTAATTCAACCTTGCATGATGACATCATCAGAGAATCTTTCAATAACAACTAGACAGACAGGTAGAGACGTGCCTCTGTTGTACCGCATCTCGGAGACACCACGCTGGGGGCGAGCCCAGGGCTTCTCTACTGCTCCGAAACTCACTGCAGGTGAAAGTTTTCTAGTTCTACGCTCGCCATTCGCTCACTCACTGCTTGGTAGAAACACAATAGCACATTAGTCATTTAATGATTTACAACATTAGCACCCACTGACTCATACCGATAGGCCGAAGAGGTGAAGCATGGAAAACGTATGCAAAGAGAATGACTGATCAATACTTTTTTCCCTTTTCCTTTTAATTTCTATTCTTTGGTGCGTATGTGTGTGTGTGTGTGTTTGTGTTGCGTTCCGTTGTCGTTAGTTTTTTTTTTTTGCATGAGCAAGAATTTGAATTGAAAATTGTACTGCAGCGGCACTCGAGACAATAACCGTTCAAGAATTATTGATTTTAGGCTCCTGTATTCATATGTTGTATGCTTAACAAAACTGCTGCTGCTGCTGCTGCTACTACTACTACTAATACTACTACTAATTATACTCCTACGACAACAACAACTATTACTACTACTACTTATACTACTACTACCAAATGTACTGCTACCACGACCACACAACTTCCACAACCACCACCACCACTACTACTACTACTACTACTACTACTACTA
>BMAT01005477.1:570538-594171 GCA_019649035.1 Elysia marginata | reverse complement strand
TACTACTACTACTACTGCTACTACTACTACTACTTCTGCTGCTGCTGTTGCTGCTACTGCTGCTAATGATGCTGATTATAATGCTGCTGCTATGAGTATTAGTAGCAGCAATAATAATACTAATATCATATTATAATAATGATATTAAAATAATAATGACATCAATAACAACAATAAATATACAACTTTCATAGCATTCATGGTTGATAGTGCACACGATTATATCTTTTACTTTTTTACTTTTCATGTGTAATGTTGCATTCTGGTGATTCTCAATAACACTAATTTAAGAACTGAGAAACCATATGGTTATCATTCCAATGTTCAACCGCTAAGAGTAAGCTATTCTAATCCACAAATTGCTTTGGTCATTATAAACACTCCAGTAAAGTATTACGAGCCAGCCAACCAGTTTAAAGTCAGTTAAAACATGGCCTTTGAGATCTGTTAATGTTCTTCAACTCCAAATCTACAATACAGCCCGCGACATGCATATTTCAAATTTTCCAAATCGCATGAGTTAGAAAACAAAATATTGCTTTGTCTTTTGTGCACAATACAATGAAGAAATGTCCTTTGTTTTAAGACTGTAAAAAACTAAATAATGCAGCAACGAGTATTTGCACTCACAGCAAGAAGAAACAACTTAAATTACAAGATGGATTATGACGCTTGTCTCAATGCTTTCAGTACACACATCGTTTTCGCAACCGTGCTTAATTAGCCCAAGCAAAGGCAAACAATAAAGCTTGAATGTTTGATCAGGCATCTCAAAGATCGCTGTAGTGAGAGGAAAGGAGCTGTGGACAAACATACACCAAGAACAGATTGGGATAGAGAGCAAAAACGGCAAAGTTTTTTGTGAGCGCTTGGAGTGTTTAAAAAAAGAGCAAGGTATTCTATATTCTTTTAAGCGTAAACTGGCCTAATTCAGAGATAGAAAGAGAGAGAGAGAGAGAGAGAGAGTACAAGAAGAGAGAGAGAGAGAGAAAGAGAGAGAGTACAAGACGAGAGAGAACATCTTTGCGGTGACAAAATTAAGCGCCATACAAGGATTGAAGGATGGATACACAGTCGGTTTTTTTTAGAACGCTCGGTGGGTTGTCAAAATTAGAAGAGATAGAGTGAAACAAAGATAGACAGATAAACAAATGGAAGGAAAGAAAGAGAGATAGATAAATAATGGGTTTTAATTCTTGATTTAAGTTACTTTTTAGTCGTGACAACGTTGTCGAAAGAAATGTTGAGCACTTTCTTCTATTGTACAAACATTAGATTTTTACGTAAAAAAATAGATAGATACGACAGATAGGCAGATAGATGGATGGATGGATAGATAAGTAGAAAGTAAAAATATAGATAAAAAAGATAGATAGACAGAAAAATAGATATATATTTACGCGATTGGTTATTGTGCAAAGGAAGAAGCTGCACGACAGTCTACATTTCTATCGATAATAGAGCTTGACTTTGTATAAACATCTAGGTTTAACTTATTTTTCGTTCAAATCTAGACTTTCTTAAATATAGTTAGATAAATAAAACAGACAATTAATAGGTAGAGCGATAGATATCAATGTTTATGACGCTATTGAGATAAATAAAAAGAGATGGTGATTAATGTAGAAAAAAAAATGGAATCCAGCGCGTGAGTTAAAATTGAGAAAGAGAGAATAGAGGACGGGAGAAATATAGGGTCATTAGCGACAGATGGTAGCGTGTTATGTAATGATGAGAGACAAAGCCAACAGACAAAAGAAAGGGAGGAGTTGGGCTTAAGACATTGAAAAAAAAATTACTTAATAAGAAAAAAAAAACAACTCTGAAATTCCTCTAGCTTCAAACATAATTACTTCATAAGCCTGTGTGAGAGAGGGGGGACTTGCGAAACATGGAGGGATTGAAATGAATACAATGGTGTATAAGAGGAGGGGAAAAGGAAGAGTGGATGAAAGAAAGCTAGGCAGAAACTGTTGGATCAATCACAAAAATTAGAAATTTCGAGTGATGGTAAAAGCGTCCTGGAAATCAATTTATTAAAGACATAAATAGACGGTGAGATACTAAATACTTAAACAAAAAAAAAGACAGATAGACCCATAAACCAACAAGATAAGTGACAAATCTTCACAGTTTACAATTTGTTCCTTATTTTATGAAACAGTTGACAAGACCATCTTAAAGACGAGATTCTGATTTTATTTATTTATTTGTACTCTACCTTCCTTTTCTTCCCTCCTTATCTTTTTTTTTCAACGTGTTTTTTTTTAATAAATTTTTTTCTTCCTTCTTATTATTGTTCAAATTCCTAAAGCCAATGAAAGTTCTCCATGTTCCTTAACCGTACCTCAGTTCGCCTTATATGACAACTACTCAGTCTTGCAACGGAGAACTACAAACCGTTATCTTTATAGTTTGTACTTACTATGAAAGCTCACCATGTTTAGGGCCAAGACCTGGTGCCCTTTGGGTGTAGCTAGACTTATCTGGCCCATCACCTGGGGACTGGCGAAGGATGAGGAGAAAGACCAGAAGGCAGCAGACTGGAGAGGAGAAAGAAGACAAGAGACCGCCTTAATCTATCATCGGCTGACACTCATAGTCTCCGGTCACGACATGGCAAGATCCCCGCTCCTCGCTACAGAGAAAGAGAAAGGGAGACCTCCAGCTCCAAGCACGACCATGTGTCACTGTCGCCCTCCGGATAACATTACGGGAGTGAGAAGATAGGGAAATGAGGTGTAGACGCCAAGATCTGTTCGATGGTACTGGCAGTAGTAGCCTTTTGCTCACGGCTATTTGAGATGCTCGTGAGCTCTTTTGAAACAATGCGATGGATTTCTCTGTACACCCTTCGAGGAGAGAGACGATATTTCGCAATATCAAGCCATGAAACCATGTAATGTTAATGATAAGATATACCGTAGGAAAACAGTCCAAATTAATTTGTGTTGTCTAAAGCATGCAAGACAATAGACACAAAAGAGAAAACAGAGAGAGAGAAAGAGAGAGAGAGAGAGAGAGAGAGAGAGAGAGAGAAAGGTAGACATACAGAGTGAGAGAGAATGAGAGAAAGGGAGAGAATGGGAGAAAGAGAGAGGAGAGGGGAGAAAGAAAGAGAGGCAGAAAGAGGTAGACAGAGAGAGCAGAGATATTTAAAACCAAACAGAGGAGGGACACATCCAGAGAATCAGAGACAGAAGTGGGATGAGAGTGGCGTTCATGTAAAACTTCAATGGGTTTCCGACACCAATATACACACAGCTGAGTCCCCCTTGTCTCCGCCAGACTTACCAAAGATGTCTCCATTTTAAAAGACAAAGAGAGTGCAGTTATCTACTAAACGCATGAAAACATTTGGATCGAGCAACAGAAGCGGCAATTTTAAGTAAGCCTACAGTAAGTTTGTTGAACCTAACAAAAAAAAATCGTTAAAGGATACCTTCAACTTCATCTTTTATCCTCCCAGTCTTCCTTCCCCTGGATCTTAGTGCAAATTTGAAATTTTAGCGGGTTTGATTAATTCATCTACACCTTATTTTTCTCTACCTCTGGGTCTTTTTCTGTCCATTTTTTGCTTCATTCCGTCTTTCTCCCTAAACTTCACCATAGTTTTTATTCCTAGACCTTTCTAATCTCAAATCCCTTTCGTTATTCTTCTAGTTGATACATTACTCTCTACCATGGCAGTATGTCATTAAGAGAAAAAAAAAGCTCCAAACCCGCATAAATATTCCTCCTCTCCCCTCCCCAACATCAACGAACCTCTACATCATCTCTCAGCTTGCCCTGTCCCTCATTGGACGGTCCCAATCAATGGCTTACTCTAGTTAAGCCCCAGGCAAGATGCCGGCAACTAACTCGAACATTGTTGATTCGATTTTTAACAAGTTGCTTTGCTTTCATACTTTAAAAGTGACGTGGTATTGGTGCTCTAAAACGACAGAAATTTCTAAGCTGTATTGATTCAATGATAACCTCTCTCTCTCTCTCTCTCTCTCTCTCTCTCTCTCTCCCACCTTCCCTCTCTCTCCCTCCTTTTCCCTCTTTCTCTTTTTTCTCCCTCTAATCAAATTGACCCAGCTAGTCAAAACAACATCAGTTTTTCTTTGGTTTCGAAAGTCTCCATATAGAACACTCCCCCTTCACCTATAACATAGCATACAGACAGCTATCACATGAAATCCCCCGATGACTTTACCTAGACACGGGTTTATAGTCCCCCGTGTCTCTCAGACTTCATCTGCCATAAAAATCAAATCTAGTCTCAACAACAAAACAAAAAATGACCAGTTTGTATTGGCTAGAAACTGAATTTTTTTTATCGTGAAGGAACAATTTAATGAAATTAAAAAACAGCTGCAGAAGTAAAAAATTGTAAGAGATTTCTGTGTCAAACATACAAGGTAAGCCTCTCTTGGAGCAAATTATAGTCCAAATTAAGAGAGAATTAGAAAGAAAACTTTTTTTCCTTCTATCATCATCAAAACGTAAATGAAATAGACTTTTACCAACACTGTGAGTCTGAGATTTCTAAAGCCAGAACTTTTATTACAAAGTTGCGTGGATGTCCTGTTTATAAATGGCATTTTAGTGAGATGAATAGTTTTCAAAGCTTCGGAAAAAGATTGGAACAAATTGTTATAGAAAAGCATAATAAGATTTGGAATCTGCTTATGTTAACAACCCTTTTGGGTTTTATGTGTATTTTTTGCCAGTATGCTATTATTTGTTCGACATTTTAAAGCTAAACCCATTTAGTGTTGTTTCCTTTGGTGACAATTTGAATCATAACGAAATTAGAATGAAATGGAGTTTTATTGAATTCCGAATCTTTTTTTTTTACATGAAATGGGTGAACGAAGTGATAAGATAGTGAGGCGGAAGTGGGAATGAAAGAGAGAGTGAATGAGAGAGATAATTGATTTGGGTTTAATTTTACGACGTAATAAATTAGACAAAATGCCTTTTTCATTTGACCGTCAAATATAAAAAGTTTCTGTTAACAATGAAACAGCTACAAACATTTAAAAAGTTTAAGTAAATTCAAAAGCATCTGTAAGCTAAGAACTGGCTTAAGCATCCTGACATTATAATGAATAATTATAATTAGTAACAGTAATAAAACATAATCGTGAGATTGATGATCATGATGATGATGATAGTGATGTGTTTGTGTGTTTTACAAAGAGAGAGAAAGAGAGAGAGAGAGAGAGAGAGAGAGAGAGAGAGAGAAAAGAATCATAAATGAGAAAACTAAATTTGTGTGGGTGTTTTTATGCACTGAGCACGAGCGTCTAGACATTCGATGTTTTAACGCCATATGAAATATTTGAAAATAATGTATAAAAATAATGAACTAATTGCCTTCCCACTAGATTATTTTCTTAACTTAGTATCAGGTTTGAAAAAAATCACACTGTGAAATATTAGATTTTGCCTTAGGCGCCACCCACTCTAACGAAAGCTAGTTTTTATCGGAACAGGAGATTCATTATTTTCATACTGTCATCCATCAAATTAGGATATGGCTCGTAGAGATGTTATTTTATTCTTTTCATAGGGTGATAGAAACTTAGCAGGATAGAGAAATACAGGATTACTTTTTACTTGACCCTATAACGTGGATGTGGTGAAATACAAGAAGATTTACTTGACGTGGACGAAAGTATCGATGTTGATTATGGCTTTGTCCAACATTCTTTCTGTATTAAAAATGCTATTGCAAACCCTTTTGAATTTAATCTATAATTTTACTGGCGCTCTTGCAAGTAGTTTGCTTATGTCTGCGGTGTTGCTTCTTTAGTTACTATACTGTTTTGTTGTTTATTAGATAGATTTGTTTCGTTGTTTAAAATGGTGTTTGTCTTTAAAAACAGATGTATTCTTTTGTGGTTTAGGGTGCTTAAAACTTTTCTGAACATCTTTTTCTGATATTTGACTGAAAATAAAATCTGAAAAGCTCCAGTGGCTACCATAACCATCATTAGCCACGCTCGTTTCATTGCTCAAAGTCAGTAAACTATTACCACCGTATAGGCTGGTTGACATCGCCCTGATTACCATTGTCTACAGTGTGAAATGAATGACACAGTTACATTTATTTGACAACCTTGTCATTGCACTGGAATTAGCAGGAATTTCTCCATAAATACACTGAATTACAATTATTTTGCATGTCTGATAAGTTTAATTTTTTTTAGCACAGATATAATAAAAGAAGACTACTCATCGCTTTTGCATTTGGTTTTCAATGAGTGTAGACTAACAAAAAAATTTCAGTAACATTCTTTCCGTTGTGTCTCGGACTCACAGGAGTCACGAATTAAGCGCAGGGTGCCTATCGAAAAGAAGGTAATACAATGTACTAAACTTTGTAGGTTAAAAGTCTCCTAAGCTTCCAAAAAAGATTTGCATTGGGAAGGGTTTGTGGCTATCCCATTAATGAAAGGCTAAGAACATGGACAAAAACTATGGATTTTTCATCCAATCGTACATCTGCCTATTGGCTGTTATACGTAATATTGAAAAATATTTAAGAATAGACAAAAAAAAAATTCGACTGAGAGGGAATATGCAAATAGGTTGTTTTCACATACAAATTCAAAACTATAAAAAAGTGCATCTAATCTTTTTTGTCCAAAAATTTTATTTGTTATCACTGTGTGGTGCAGTTGTGAAAGGTAGAGGTCAGAATTAATTTTCAGTAAGACTTTAAATCTTTCATAAACCATAGACTTGTTTTGTATGATATCAAATATATTCACTATTGAAACAAAACAAGTTTTGTGATAGACAATTTTTTGAGAATCCTTGTCGTGAACTTTCAAATTATTATAATTATATAACAGAAGCAAGTAAATGTTTTAAAAGTATTAAAAAATCGAAATATTCGTTTGAGTGCGTCGTGATAGATAGTTGTTTTATTATAAAAGTTACAAAATATTAAGAGTTCCAAAGTATTTCTTTATGCAGGCTCTAACTTAAACCTAAGGGTAAAAATCAACAAAAACCATAAAGGTGCTTTAATTAATGGTTTATGACTTCGGACATTTATAAGTTTTGACCCCTTCGCTGCCGAGTAGGTTCTGCCTTTACCATTAAAAAAATTTTGTTAAAAAATAGTAAAACTGAAAAAAATTGCAAATCTGCTTTTTAACAAAGGAAATGATGTGTTTGGTTTACCATGTCGACAAGTTTGTTACGGCTATATCTCTCTGACCGCTCATAAGACTAAATAAACAAGAATTGTCTACCCCGAGTGAGACTCGGGCCTGGCACTGAAGGGGTTAAATGATAAAGATACCGCCCACAGATGGAATTTATCGAGAAAAAAAATAATAAAATTGACCACACCACTACTTCATCGAGAACGACCAAAGTACTAACAAGGGTTCATGTCATTGCGAAATCAAAAGAAATAGTAAATGCAGAATTTGAAATTCAAAATTCACAAAGAGAAACGATAAAATGAGTTTCGAGAAGGTTCAACAAAAAACGTTTAGATCAAGTTCACAGATGCCACTTAATGAGAGAGAGAGGGGTGGGGGGGAGAGAGAGAGAGAGAGAGAGAGAGAGAGAGAGAGAGAGAGAGAGAGAGGCGGACAGGCAGCCAGACAAGGGAACTATTTTTAATCAGCTCGAGACAATGGAATAGGAAGAGTGGTACGACTTAAGTTAAAAAAAAAACAACTAACAGTAACCACAAAAACATGTCCACCACTTTTTCTCGATCTCTCGGGATTTCTCGCCTTTTCTCGCAACCCCCACAACACGATTATCCCCGAATGTCAATCAGAGTTGCACCCCTTGAGGCAGCCGTGTGAGAACCGTCCTCAGGAGAGAGGAATTCTGTGGCTGTTCTCGAGATGAAGTTCATTCTAGTGAGACTAGAACGTCACTCTAAGTACAAGAGTGTAGAAACCCCGGCCATGTTAGCACCAAAGTAATGACCGTCTAGACAAGACATGAAGAGAGAAGAGCTCCTTAAGACAAGCGCTAACGCGTCGGTAGAACTAGATTTCGCTGAATTGAATGTCAACATTTCAATGAAAATCGCCCCGTTTTCAAGATGTTCTTGTTCTCTTTAGCGAAGACTTAAATCGCCTCTTCGAGCTTACCCCAACAAAACCCAATCTGATTTGGGCTCTTTTATTGAAAACTTGCTAGGGAAGAAGCGATCTTTATCGGATTTCGGATTTGGGTCGCCGGTGAATTTTTAAAACCATTTTTCTTTTTTTTTTTTTGGTCCCGTTAATTAAACGACAGGGATTTTTTTTAAACAAAGGGACACCGCTAAGTAAAAGCTTTCCTTTATCTTTCTGTTCTTTCTCTTTGTTGTAGCTAATATTTTTTTTTTCGGATAAAATGTATAGAACATTAAAATGAGACAACGCAAGTTGTTATGCTTTATCTTTTTTTTTTTAGAAAAGCAAATCCGCTGGATAACTGTCGTATTGAGACCATAAATAATACTCACGCCATTCGGTCTCTATTGCGAGTAAAAATATTATGGAATTTAAGAGTCAGAACGCCCCCAGACTCTCCCAGCTAATGACGAAGATGCCCTCAGCCCCATTTCAAGTCCGTTTACTCTGAACAGAAAGACAATATTCCATCTTATTAAACATTCATACAATCAATTCATATCAAGTCTCAAATCTCCTCGATATGCACGAGGGGGGGGGGGTTAAACGCCATTTCATTTCCATCAACTTTTCACTCGCAATAGCATTCATTTTTCTACCCCTAATCTCTCTACCACTCTCTCTCTATCTATCTCTCTCTCTCTCTCTCTCTCTCTCTTACACAAACACATTCTTTTTTCTTCAACAAGAGAGTTCACTTTTCCATTTCTTCGATTTTCTTTCTTTTCCACACGGGGATTAAACTTGTTGAGGTGGCCGAGGTGCTCACCATTGTCTATAATATTCACATCTCTGTCAGTCTGTCTGTCTGTCTGTCTGTCTCTCTCTCTCTCTGCCTTTCTGTCTCTGTCTGTCTGTCTCTCTCTCCCAAAGTCAGACCCCCTCTGAGCAAACCGGTTTAATTTCACCGCCATGTCCTTGCCTCTTTAGCCGCTCATACAACACAATGAAAAAAACGTCTCTTCTGCAGGAAAACTTTCATTTCCGCTGTTCCTCGGCTCACTTCCAACTTGGCTCTTGTGTTCTTTCAATATCATAAATCTTTCCTGCTATGCTGTTTGTCTAGACATTTCTTGCCTTCTTCAAGCGGCATGGTTGCAATAGTGAGTGTATTCTTGTTTGTCTTTTTTGTCAATATTTTTTCTGTTTTCTGATCTTTCTGAGCTTCTCTCTCCCTCTCCCTTTTTCTTCCTCCTATCTCTCTCATCGTATATCTAAAGATATTTATCTCTTTCTAATTATTAATTTTTGTTTAACTATAGTCTATCTATCCCCCCCCTGCATCTTCTTCAACAAGCCTTTAGTATCTCTAATAATTATAGTATTTCTCTTTCTATCTACTTTTCCATTATTTTCTAAATATGCTTATCTTTGTTAGGTGTATTTCCTTCCAATTACAATTTCTCTCTCTCTCTTTTACTAACGTTTATGAACTCCAAATTCTTTTTTCCCTCTCCCTCCCCTTCCTGTATAAAAATCACCCCAAGCCTCAAACCACAGGGCTCTTTCTCATTTGAAAGTTAACATCAAAAGGCTTTGGGTTTGATGAAGCGTCATAAAGGCTTTGCGTTTTATCAATTCGCTCAGACCGCACTAAATTAATTTCCCCCCTTTAAAATCTCAATTCCGCGCATGATATTACACAAAGTGCAATAACGAGAAGCCAAATTAAGCTCATTCCTCCCTCTTATTCCTCGTTCAAACTTCTCGTCAAGGGTGTGAAATTGATCTCATTTTGCGTCTTTGTCCCAAGCCAAACTAGAAACTTCCTCAGCCCTCACTAGATCGTGGCTATCTCGAGCTTACTTTCTCTTTTCTCTCTTAGTTTTGACGTGTTGGGCGTAGGAGCGCCGAGCGCTGACAAGCCTCCCAATAACGCCTTCTTTCTCGCCACTTCCCAGCGGACCCAAGGCAATGCTCTTCTCTTGTTCGTCACAAGATATTCCCAAAACACGGAACTGATGGTGTAACAGACTCTTTCCATTTTTATCAACCCGCCCCTTAAAAAATGAAACATAAAAAATAATAACAACACAGAACGCCTTCCCATTCTCGCCCCTCCCCCCTTTTCGGCTTCAAAGTCTCATTTTCACCAGTTTCTCATTCTCAGTTTTTTTCTCCAAGAAAATATTTCTGATTTCATATATATACTCTCGCATCTCTTATTTTTCTCTACCCCTCCCCCTTTTTCTTTCTCCCCCCCCCTTTCCTCATCCATCAGATTCTGGATTACTATCATCTTCCAAGCCAATCAAAAACCGATCACTGCAAATCCAATGAGCGGAGATGAGCGATTCTGCACTGCCCGCCCCCAAATCTCCTCACGAGGCGCTTCAACGGAAGAGCAAAATGGGAAACTTGAGTTAGAAAGCTAGCTAAGTCTTAAGCCTAGTCCTCCCATTTTTCTTTCTCATCCGAGTAAAGTAGTTGCAATAATAAAACAAAATGATCCACATATTTTTACTGCCTTTTTTACTGTAAAAATAATTGCCAAAAGCTGATTGCTCTTTATGTGATCACGCATTACTCGTGTTCTGTCTTTTTTAAAACTGATTTTCTATCTTTTACTTTGTGTGTTGATCTTTTTCTATAAAATTAAAAATGCTCCTCTCTCTACAACTATTGCTGCTATTCCCAATGCGACTAAGACCATCACCACCATTTGAACAAGTTCAACAACAAACACAACAACAGCCTCTACTTACTACTACTACTACTACTACTACTACTACTACTACTACTACTACTACTACTATTACTACTGCTACCACATCTACTACTACTACTACTAGTACTCCTACTGCTACTACTATCAATACAAACACTACTACTACTACTACTACTATTACTACTCCTGCTGCTGCTGCTGCTACTACTACTACTACTACTACTACTACTACTACTACTACTACTACTACTACTACTACTACTACTACTACTACTACGACTGCTGCGAGAATGTATCCCTCATAGTAGTGGTAGTACAAGTTATTTTCTTCTTTCCTAAACATAATAGTGATATGAATAAAGCGTTTTTCTAATATTTGCGCGATGCTCGAACGAAGCAGACCCTTACAGCCGCATCACATGCATTTAGATCTAACTCTTCTCTGCTCCCTAAAACTATGCTGCTTATCAGAGATTTCAACTTTTCACTGAACTGCTACAGTAGCACAGGGACGCAGGAATGCAGCACTTCTTCGTCCTCTTGCCATGCGACAACCATTAGAATGCCACCAGACACTAGCCTAGACGACGTTTATAATGACTTCCCGCAGCAGCGATGTCTGTCCTACCACAGTGACTGGTAGTCCCTTGTGTCACACAGCGATTCCTGACACTCGGATGACTCACTTTGCGGGGACTGCAGGCGCACGTTCCTTCCTTCTTCCCTCGTCTTATCTTTCTCTTTTCATCTGGTGCGTTTCGCTTTCGCTGAGTTGCTCACGCATTACGTCGAGCCGCCACTCGCTGCCTACAAACTTGTTAGAAAGCTTCATTATCCTCCATTACTCCCATCCCACCCCACCACACACACACACCCAGACAACCCTCTTTGCTTTCTGCTTTGATATGTAATTGCATCGACATAGAGCCTATTTCTAAGACAAGTTCGTTGATCCATCTTCAGATATAAAATGCTAAGAATTCAGGAAAAGAAGAAGACTCTTGAAAAAAAAAAAGCAACAACAATGTGCTCTCACAAGGTACTACTCATACTAGCAGTACTTAGATTAATATCTCTTACCCAGCCTATAAATATAATCAGGGTTTAGCACTAGTAACCCGTCTTTTTGTCTTACACACTAAGTACTCCACATTCCTCCCCCATTCTTGATTGTGTCTGATTGGTTATTCCTGTGCGAATCCGCTAACAAGTAGTCCATTATCTTGATGCTCATTGAAAACAGCACTTGAGAGGTTCCTCTGGAATGCTCAGTAGGCCTACATCAAAGCAAATTCTATAGTGCTTCTTAGTAGTAGCAGTAGCAGCAGCAGTCGTAGTAGAAGTAGTAATTAATAACAGTAGTAGTAGTAGTAGTAGTAGTAGTAGTAGTAGTAGTACGAGCAGCAGCAGTAGTAGACGTAGTATTAGAAGTAACAGTAGTAGTAGTAGTAGTAGTAGTAGTAGTAGTAGTAGTAGTAGTAGTAGTAGTAATAGTAGTAGCAGCAGTAGTTAAAGTAGTGAAAGTAATAGTAGCAGCAGTAGAAGTAAAGAAGTAGTAGTAGTAATAATAATAATAATAATAATAGTAGTAGTAGTAGTAGTAGTAGTAGTAGTAGTAGTAGTAGTAGTAGTGATAGCAGTAGTAGTAATGTGGTAGTAGTAGTAATGGTAGTAGTAGTAGTAGTAGTAGTAGTAGTAGTAGTAGTAGTAGTAGTAGAAGTAGTAGTAGTAGTAGTCTACAAGTAGTAGTAGTAGTAGAAGAAGTAGAAGTGGTAGTAGTAGTAGTAGTAGTAGTAGTAGTAGTAGTAGTAGTAGTAGTAGTAGTAGTAGTAGTAGTAGTATGTCACAAACACCAGAAATAATAACCGAGTAAACGAATAAAAATCCTGATGTGAGTTCTTTTAAAATCTTGAAAACGTGAAAAGTCGTGTGAAAAACGTAGAAAATAAGTTTATTCAACTTAAAATGAAGAAATCAACACGAACATTGAAGGTTAAGACGATAAAATTAACAAAAAATCTAAGTAGCAACACGCGTAGTATAACATTGCTCCAACAGTAGAAAACACTAGAGGTACGATCGTATAGTCGAAACGGGCATATCAAGACCTTGTTTTCAAAACGCAGTTACACTTAAAAATAAAAATTAGAGCAATGGGCATCTTCCCTTCCTATAGAATTTTTAACCAATTACGAAGCAAAGAACATATAAACAATTTCCTCTTAGCCTGGGTTCGGATAAAACTGTCTACATGGCAGGTTGACTCCAATATTGCTTGGGCAAAAATTGACAATTCCATGGCAATTAAATTTTTTTGTTTAGTTTTCAGCGTGAAAATATCAAGATATTAATCAACTCGGTCCTCTTTGACCCTTCGCTTTGACCCGAGGCTATAAGCAGTCTAGCCTTTTCCTGATTGAAGAGTGTGTGGACTATAATGCTAGATCGAAAATTTTCGATAAACTAATTATCGAGGAATAGTTGTTGCCCCTGGAGGAAAAAATAGAAGTAAAATAAAACTAGTGCAAGATTTTGTTTAGCATCTCAGCTTTGACTACAAATGAAAACTACAATGTTGATTGGGATTAAAACTGTCACAGTTTTCTACTTTCTTTCTTGCTCGCAGACAAGGCCCTATTGGGTACAGGACTGAACGTCTATCTTAAATCTACAAATCATAAACTATAAAGAGTAGTATTCGAAGTATTTGAAGTGAGTATCGAAGCATGGCGTTGAGGAGGTGTTAAACTTTGGTTTTTACTGCGACGAAAAGCCAATCTTTTTCGATTAATTTTGATACAGATAGATCGTGACCGAATAGAGAATTTTAGGCAAGTGATTTGCAAAACTGAATATAAGGTTGGGGTCTATTGGCGCTTGCTTAGGAGGTTCTTGGCCTCGTACTTAAGTTTTCTGGAGATGTTTATAAATTTATCTTGTCAGCATTTTGATTTGAAAGGGAAAAAGGATGATAGATAAAACATGTACTTATTTGACTGCCATATTTTCTATTTGAATGATAGATACAAATATAGGCCAAAAATGTATAGAGTACTTTTGGTGTTATGGCCATTACTATTGCGCTAAGAGTAAGAGTTACGATGCCCTACCGCCTTCTTAGTCCTCTACATTTTCGATTTACCATTGGAGGCTCGTTTCCTGTATACAAGTAAAAGACAAAAAAGTGAGCTCTGTCTTCAACTTGTCTTATTGCCCAAACTGTGTTTGTTTCGTTTGTCACGTTATCATCTAATCCATTTTGATTCAACCACTCAGTGTTGGCTATGGGTTGGTCACCAGGGTGATAAATAATGGGATACTTGCTTAACCAGGACAATCGGACAGACATTGTTGCAGACAAAGCCGGAAAGCCAATATACCTATTTATCAGTCCATCCAAATTCACGGATAATTAGTTATATTTTAGGAAGTGCAAATAATGTAAGCGAAAGAGACATAATTTCCTTTGTTTTCAGCTTCAAGGACTGGACAAGTGTACAGTCATGTTTTTACGAAGGGAAATCAATACGTTTGAGACTCTCCTTAATTTGCAACCAAACGTAATGCGCGGCTTAATGTTTGCCTTTGAGAGTGTTGTTGAGATTATATTATCATATTAAAAATCTTTGAGAATGTGAGGTATGATTTCAAAGATATAGAAAAAGTATAGGTTTATCGAATATCATACAAACATGCACGGCACGGCACACATCGACTTAAAGTAATATTTATAGCTGCATTAAATGACAAAAATACAGTGAAGCGTGCTTCTTCAAAAAATGGACTACGCTATAGATATCTTGAGTTTCAAATAAATTCTGCTTTTTTCGAACGTAAGTTACAGCAATTATAATGCTTTTATCTTTACTTCGCGTTTCCCACCACACCAAAGTGCGTTTAGCTGCGCAAAGCAGTACATTTATTTGTCCAAAACGCGTAAAGAAGTACATTTTTTTCGAAGACAAAATAAAAATTTTAAAACGATAGAAAGGGAGAGAGGAAGGAGGAGAGATGAGTGCACAGACGGCGCGGAAAGACTTACAGACAAGCAGACAGAGAAAGCGTTAAACATGTTACAACACTGACTATGTCAATATGATATATACCTAAAATGCCCCCCTCTCCCCACACACACACACAACACACGCTACCACTGCGAGTCCTTTCTCACTCACGATAGGCCACAAAGTTTTTTAACGACAATACAATGATGTTTGAATACTATTCAAAAAACTTGCCCATGACCAAGAGACCCCATAAGCTCCAGAGTTTCTTTTTCTAACTCACAAGACCAGGAACGGGCTGTAGCTATCCACGTGACGGCTGGCTATACATAGCTGGTAAAACCACAAGCCAACTGTCTAGTACCCAATCTAGCAAAGTGCTACGTGGTCAGTCTTGTCACCTTGTGGAATGTCCAAGAATCGTGCCTCGCAGGAACGCTGGGCAACATTTTTATCAAGTGGGTTTAGACCTAGTCTTCTGAAAAAATTCTTGAACTCCAATTTTAAGAAATAGACTGTTTTTTTTTTACTTTATCGTCACACTGCTTAACCTCTTTCACATTCCGCCTAAAAGCTTGGGAAAAGGTTAACTATGTAACGACATAAACTTGCAAAGTCATCCATCGTACGACAACGTATCTTCTCCAACGTGAGAAATGTAATAAATATTTTAATTCCAATTACCTGCGTTCCAATGCATGACTCAAATACTTTTGTAACGTCTGCAAGATATGTCAGGTAAAGGGAAAAATCCAGTCCTAGTTATCAAATTTAAAAGTTCTTACAGACATGAAATAACTATAACAATAATCACATTGACCGGCTGTTCAGAATTATGTTAGGTACTAAGGACAGCACAATTTCTGGCAGCCGTCAGACATGGTACATGGCATGTAATTTACTAGATGACCCAATTTACCGAACATTAGTATGTCATCAAGTATATGTGTGTGTTGGTGTGAAATGTAAGACAGTTTCCCATGAGCTTCTCCCCGTCACGTGATCTTGATTTACAATATACCTGGAACTGTCAGGAGTTAGAGTCGCATAGGGATTTTTGAAAGAGGATGTGCCACTTTATATATCACGCGTTACGTGTGTTAGTTTCAACTAATATGTCAGTTTGTTTTTCCATTATAAATAAATTCTTTATCTATCTCTATCTATCTTTAATCCTCGATTTTTACCACTCCTATTCCTTTCTCGCTCCACACATCGTTTCCTTTCCCGTCTTCTCCGCTCCTCTTCACTTAGTCTTCTCAGTTCTCTGGTTGCTGACAATTTCTCCTTATTTTTCCCATAGTTTACTTTTCTCTCCCTTTCTCTTACCTCTTTTTCTCCTTTCAACCCAACTGTCTGTCTGTCTCCACCACAGTCTCACTTTCCCTTTGCCTATTTAACTTTTCTTGCTCTCAATCTTACTTTCGATTTCAATCCACTCAAGGGTAATAGCAAAGAAATCAGTGTTATTTTTTTAGGGTTTTCCTGTAAATTACAACTTGTGCGCCATTCATTATTTTCACAATATCGGCGTCCTTTCTCGTCTATGTCAACAAGTCAATACTTAAAACGAAAATTCTGGAAAAAGAAGAGCGCATCCTCTCAGCTGTGGCATGCAATTTTACTCGCTCGAGTTCATACCCGGATCTAGAGAAATCATAATTATGTTTTCTTTTTTTCCTTTTCATCCTGCCTCCTGCCTTTGGGCTCACAGTTTTTTTATGTTACTATACAACACAGTCTCTCATTTCACGCCAAGATAAATCTATCGATTTTACTGTTTTCTCCAAACAGCGCATCACAATAGCATGTTACAGACCAGAGAAGACAGTTTGGTGTTTACTAACAAACAAAATATCTCTGCTTCCCGTTGAGCTTCCCCGGCGAGCCAAGTTCAGTCAAAAGCTTGAATTTAAATATGGGCTATTTCTCGAGAGGTACAGAGCCAGATCGCGGAGATATCATTTGGAAATAGAAGAGAGCATTCATTGGTTTTTCTCCCTGACACTCTGATGTGTTTTGTTAAACTGAGTTTAGCGCCCCCCCCCCTCCCCCCCGCTCAGTGGTTCTCAGTTTCAATAGATTTTTACACTGGTCATAGCTTATTGGAGAGTTAGTACTTTTGTCAGGTTGTAGTATTATTGTGTTATTTTTGTTTTAAAAACTCTACCTTTTAGAAATATGTAAAATAAAATCAATCACTGATAGAGCCTTCCATAAAGCAAACACGCTTCTAGACGCCGCGAGCTGAGTGCTATCATTGTTAATATATTAATATTGAGCAGCAAAATGCAGCGGTTGCTTATCAAGAAGTCACGATCGAGAGCTAATAAGAAAGATAAACACATTTTGAAAAGGTCATGTAAGCGACGAGAAATTCGAGATGAGTGCATCATTTTAAAATGATCGCGAAGCAGGCCGAAATGTTTTAATGAGCACAAAATTACTTCGATTTTAGTGAACAAATATATTTGGGTTTATTTTTTTATGAAAAGAGTTTGTATTAAACATGGAATATTGCAGAAAATCTAAGAACTGCAGTTAGAAATATTGCCCCCAAATCGGCAAATCTTATAGGTCGTCGATGAAAGCCGTGAGAAAAAATATAACGTGACGCAAAAATTGACGTAAACTGACAGAAATAGACATTATCATTGTTCGATTTTTACCTATAAAAAGTGTTCATTCCTTTCTTGCGTGACGTAAGATATCAGATGACGTGGCTTTCCCTTGTCTCTCCACATTTTAATATGTAAGGCAACCGTGATGGGCATAATTAGATATACTGAGTGATAAGATTTTTCTCAAAAATATATTGTAAAACCTGGAAGAGGCTGAACATTTTTTTAAAATTTCAGCCCTTTTATTTATTCTGAGATTATAATCTCTAGGGAAAACAGATGCGATGAAACTATACTTAATGGCAGATTGTCAGTTTGTCAGGGGTCTAACTGAGAACTAGTAGCCTGAGTGACTTGTACCCGGTGTACACTGGTTGTTAAACATATCAACCTATAATCCTGTAAACCTTGTTGTCTACTTAGAACGGATTTTTTTATTCAATCACCTCCTCCGGAAGATGTAGATCATATACCTGTGTTTTGCTGGCCTCGTCTGTCTATCCGACGTCTACATAAAAGATAGAATAAAAGTTATGTCTTATCACATTGCATTAATTTCGTTCATTTATATCTCCATTTTTAGCGATTGTCATAATTATCTGTCCATTCGTTTAAAATCCTAATATTTCATCATTCCCTGTTGATTTTACCTATCTGTCCATACTTTTGTTATTCAATTCATCCACCCATCTATTCATTTACCTATGTATCCATCTACGTATTTTCCTGACAGAGTACATGTTTAGACAGGGCTGAACCTTCAAAACGGAGCTTATAGAAATATTATTAAGAACGTGGAACTGAAAGGCCCACCTTACGACATGTCTGTTTCGAGCTTGGTGCTCTCTTATGGTAAGGTTTGTTATTTTCGCTTTCTGCTTCCTTCCGGTGTCTTGAAACTTTCCAAAGGGTATTTTTTTCTATGCATGCACCAGCTTAGAATCTCCTTGCCTCCTTTCTTTTGTTCAGGTTGGGTTTTTTATTCAGTATGGGAATTTTTTTTTGGATAAGCAAAGATTGCATTTTTTACTTTTTGTTGAGTATGGTTGGGGCCTGTTCCAGTATGTCCCATGTGATGCTGAAGTTTGCATTTCCTTCTTTCAGTTTCCAAATATGTTCGCTAAGTGCTGTTGAGGATCTTTCGTGGTGGAGTCAGAAATTTGAATTGCATCCTTAAACATGTAAATTAATCTGCCCATCCACGCACCCATACCTCATTCTTCTGGTCATCCACCCCTCTATCTATCTATCTTTATGTCCCAACTTATTCTTGGGGAAAGGAGGGAGGGGGGAGGGTACTCTTATCGTGGTGCATCGATCTATTTAGATAACCTAAATCTTTTTCACGCCCTGTGTCTCAGAACATAAAGATATAAGTATAATCACGCACGCAGAAAGCTACAATCTTATACCCATCTAGTCCTCTCAGCCGGCAAACTAAAATAATCTTGACTTTACTTTCTCCTGGCCTCAGAAATAGATCCCAGAAAATGGGTTTTTATCGAACTTTCATTCCCACGCACATGAAGAATAAGAAGAAGACTATCGACTTTTTAATACCCTTCAATTAGCAGCACTGAGGTGGGGGGTGAAGGACTGGTGATGGCGACGAAGTGCAGTAAATTTACCACGCTATTAGCACCTGGTGAATATCCTATTGATCAAAGCCGCCATGCACGCTGAGAGATGCTGAGCTTCTTCTCAATCTTTTGTATTGATTGACGAGAGCGGGAGATTCTTTTTTTTTTCTCTTGTCTGTACCAGTAAAATTAGGACCTTGTTCTTACTGGAGCTTAGGGCGTCGAAGAAAAGTGTAAAAATTCAAGTTGGAGCTTAAGGTGGTGAAGAAAATTGCGGCTAATTCCGTTTTTCTATTGTTATTGGATTTTTCCCTTTGCTACAGGAGCTTTTGCCATAATCCAGTCTCTCTAAGAATTGAGTATTAATTTTCTCTTGCAAAAAATGATTTGCTTTCGTTTTATACTTTGGCTTCGTTTGGTTTTTTTTTATAAGAAATAAAAATGCAGATCAGATACTACAGAAGTGGCGATAAAATAATGTGCGCTTTGTTTAAAATCTTAAAAGATTCTATGACAAAGAAAACCCATAACACGTAAACCCAGTATCAAGTTTCTCCTTTGTTATTCAGAATAAATCGTTATAAAACATAAACACAAGGGATTAATTAATGGCCGAACACAAAAAAAATGTTTATATAACTTCGCGCATGTCCAATTCCGCTGCCTAGATATGGGACAGACGGTGAACTAATGAGCACAATTATAATGTATATACAAAAAGAAAAACGAACGTTTTTTATAATTGTAGTATCGCTTAACCCTGTATGGTGTTGTAATAGCGCTGTTCATGTGCTATCGGAATCAACAGCTGCAGTTTCGTGACTCACTGAGGAGCAGTAAAACAGATCATCATTGTAGCATAACGACAATATTTCTTTCACTGTTTATGTCCGTGTATATCCTGGGATTATTCAAATACTGGTTTGAACGCCTGATCTCTATCTGGTCTATAGGCCTTGTGTCTATCACCTAGACTACGACGTGGCTTTTTTGCAATACACTTACTAAACGAGATTTGTCATAAGAAATTCTGCGCCGCTGATGAATAAATCCAGATCGTCAATGCGAAGTGTTAACTCCGGTCTAAGTACTCTAAGTAAATATGATCGTTGACAATAGTTAATAACAACCGAGCTCTTTCGTCCTACAACTGAATCCAAATTTATTCACATAACTCGATGAATTAAAATAAATACACTAATCTATCCGACACCGTTTTGGTTAGCAAACCAAGAAGGCTATGACAAGCCAAAATCCACTTTAAGTATACATCTGCCAATTTTTAAAGATTGTTTGAGCTTTTATTGTCCGACTGGCATGGTGTTGAGTTTGGATAAACGTTGTATCTCTCTTTTTTATAGACATCATCCCGTATAATTTCTCTTGAAAAAATTTACAAGATAAGACTCTACCACAAAGTCACCGAAGCTGGAAAAGATTGACGTAAAAGGAAAACTTAACTTTAATCAAGCTTGTTTGAAAAATCAAAACTCTATCTATTTGACGTTTAGAAAAAGAGCAACCATTTATTGCTCTCAGGTTTGCAAATAACTATCACATCATTGGAATATTCATTTAAAAGTAAGAATATAAAGAAAATTATGTTAAAAGCAATCTTTGCGAGTAAAAAAAATAAGAAAAATACATGTACATCTCAGAAGGGACGAGTTGGGTCAAATCGTGTACATTAAGGCCATTAAAAACATGGGACATGTCCCTTTTTTCTTTAGGAGTGGCATGAGCTTAACCCTTGTTAGCATAGCCATTGATATAATGAGAGTCCCCGGTCCTCATATTAACCACATAAACATCGACATTTATCGGCCTGTGACCTATTCTGACATTCAAACAATACACTGAGAAGTTTTTCTCCCTTATTTGCCTCTGTTTATCTTCCTTTCTATCATGTGCTGTGCGTATGTTTGATTGCCGGTTTGTTTCTTTCTACAATAATTATATATGAATACTCTCATATCAAACTTCTCTCTCTCTCTCTCTCTCTCTCTCTCTCTCTCTCTCTCTTTTATCTATTTATCTCTCTCTGTTTGCGACTCTTCTATATCTTGCGGTTTATCTGACAATTACGTTTTTTTGTCTATCTAACTTCTCATTGTCCCATCATTGCCATAATGAACAGTGACTTACACCCGCCACTTTTTTTTCAAATGCTACGGGTAATACAAAAACTACACCGGTACCCACCCTTTGTCTAGCACGTTAGGACAGGAAATTCCCGTTTCAGACAAACTGCGACCTTTTAGCGATACACATGGTCTGTTTCGCTTCCGTAAGTCTGATTACTAAAATTGTAAACACATAAATACCTTCCATATGACGCATTTTTGACGATGACATCGCTATGGGAAAAGCAGAGTTTAGAATTTACATCAACAAGAGACAGATTCACAATGAACATATGAGTGACAGATGCGAAGCGGGAGTCTAGCGATAAAAAAAACCGAAAGTAGGCCGCAATATGGAAGATTCTAGTTTGTTTAAAGGCACACAACAGAATATTTATGCCAACCAGCTGGAATACGTGTAGGAAAAAAACCACAATTTCTTACACTGGTTTAAAAACAAAGAACTAGATATGGTTTGCGTATACACATAGCTAAGGCTAATTGCAAGAAAACCTAGACTAATATTGCTGCTACTATTGCTACTACTACTACTACTACTACTACTACTACTACTACTACTACTACTACTACTACTACTACTATTACAACAACAAGAATTACTACTTCTAAAAACACAAGGATAATATTCGCGACGACAAGGTTATGGTACCAAAAAACCACAAATGAAAGTTGAGTACAATATTTCTTCCTCGTTTGTTAACTTTTCGAATCAAGATTATTTTATTTATGATAAAAAAACAACTGAGAGGGTAGTTTTCTGAAAATATTTTTTTTTTAACAAATGAAAAGAATTAAACTAAGAAGCAAAGATAGCGTAAACGCAATGTTTAAAAAAAAAAGAGCCAATTCGAAACAGTTCCATAAGATCTAAATGCCGACTCTTTGTTTTTTTCAGTTACTTGCCATAAAATTGGGTTTTTAGCTTTCCTTCTGCCGACCCTATCTCCAAGCCACAGTATATATTATATTGCGAGATCAAAATAGGAAACACAGTCATATTTTCGTAACGGCTAATGATTTAAAAAGCCACACAGGAAAACTGTCATGACTCTTGCAATCGATTTTGAACAAATTTACCCTGCAAGGGGAATTTCTTCTATCAATCAGAACAGTCTGATTTTGACGTTTGAGGACAGGGCTTGGTGATTAGATAAGAGCATAAAAATTTATGCTCTTTCTTGCTGTTCACTTAACAAAAGGGATGTTTTTTATTGCTTTATATTAGGCCAATGAAAAAACTCAAAGAAAAGAAGATTATTACAATGAGCGATTGAACATAACTCTGATTTTACTATTGGAACAGTTATAGTCAGGGAACAAACAATAGCAATATAAGATGTTATACATCAGACATCAGTAAAACAAAATGGGTCGAGAGTAGAGGCGTTAAATTGTGGAGGAATGTGATACTACTGGCGAATGAGATCTTGGAGGAATAAGTAAGAAAAAAATATTATATTTTTGTGCTTCTTGCTCCCTCATGTTTTTATTTCATTTCTTACTTTATCTCTACGCCTTGCTTGTTTTCCCTTTCTTCTTACATTCTTTTTCACATTTCCAGATATTATTTTTACTAACTCTCTTCATGGTTTTTTGTTTTTTCATTCAAACCATAAGCGACATTTAGACTTCTATAGTATATGAATGATACTTTTCTGAGTGAGAGATGCAAAATACTTGCTAAGACTAAGTTATAGAAAGGGAAAAAAGGGTGAGGCTAAAAATATGTACACTCTGTTTTGTCATCAACCAGTATAAAAAACTATAAATGAGATAGTAGAAAGTCAATAAAAGAATGAAAAAGAGCGGGAGAGAGAGAAAGAGAGAGAGGAGGGGAAAGAAAGAGAGAGAGGGAGAGAGAAAGAGAGAGCGAAAACTGAGATAAGAATAGATGATGCTCGGTAGAGACAAGGCAGAGAAACGGACACACGGAGAGAAAACGAGAAGGACGTATTGGATGACAGATAGAGATAGAGGGGCAGAAAGAGGGAGAGGTGACCAGAGGAAGACAAAGAGATAGAGGAAACTTTAAAGAAAGAGTGAGACACAAAAGACTACTCAAGACTACCCTCCATCGATTTCCCCACTGGATAGGCCTCTAGCGACAGAAAAACAAAAGCTGGGTGTAGGGCCACTAAAAACATTTCCGTTGAAGTCTTTGGGGGGCACGGAAGCTGGTGCTTCAGTAATCTCGTTATAAACTGTGTTCTTGACGGGCTCGGCTGGAACTAGCGAAGCATTGTTCCAATCAGACGAACATTAATACAAACGCCTCTGCTGAAAAGAAGACTTCACCGTTTATGTACACTACTAACACAGCAAAGGAAATGATGGCAATCTAAAAGGAATACCGTAAAGGGGAAAGAAACGATGCTGAGAACATGATAAAATGTGCGTAGAGGTACAATTACTTGGGTGCCGCTTTGAAAGTGTTGGTTGAAAACGGGTTAGCATAGTCTGTGTACTACG